>CAUYQV010096921.1:0-25256 GCA_963574575.1 Galagoides demidoff
ACTTTCCAACCCCCTAGGCTCGGGGCCTTCCTTGGTATGTTTGCCAAGAGAGGGTCCAGGCTTGAGCTTGCTAAATAAAGCTTGCCTCTTGCTTTTACATCTGAGTGTGTCTCAGATCGTCTCTTCGTGGGCTCGGGGACTTAGGGAAATTCTGGGCACAACAGTATACATATACCACAGTTTATTGATCCATTCATGGGTCAATAGGGACTTGGGCTTCTTTCATGACCTAGAAATTATGAATTGGGCTTCCATAAACATTCTGATACAAATGTCTTTGTTGTAATATGGTTTTTGGTCTTCTGGATATATATCTAATAAAGGAACTGCAGGGTCAAACGGCAGGTCTATTTTTAGTTCTCTAAGTGTTCTCCAAACATCTTTCCAAAAGGAACATATTAGTTTGCATTCCCACCAGCAGTATAGAAGTGTTCCCTTTTCTCCAAGTCCATGCCAACATCTCTGGTTTGGGGATTTTGTGATATGGGCTAATCTTACTAAAGTTAGGTGATATCTCAAAGTAGTTTTGATTTGCATTTCTCTGATGATCAAGGATAGTGAGCATGTTTTCCTATATCTGTAGGCCATGTGCCTTCTTTAGAGAAATTTCTTTTCAAGTCCCTTGCCCAACCTGAGATGGGATCACTTGTTCTTTTCTTGCTAATATGTTTGAGTTCTCTGTGGATTCTGGTTATTAAACCTTTGTCGGAGACATAACCTGCAAATATCTTCTCCCATTCTGAAAGCTATTTTTTGATTAAGTTCTAGAAACCCCATGGTAAACAGGTTTTTTACTTTTATTTTTCACTTTTTTTTTTTTTTGAGACAAAGTCTCCCTTTGTTGCCCTCAGTAGAGTGTCGTAGCATCACAGCTCACAGCAACTTCAAACTCTTGGGCTTGAGCAATCCTTTTGCCTCAGCCTCCCTGGTAGCTGGGACTACAGGTGCCTTCCACAACACCCAGCTATTGTTAGAGACGGGGTCTCACTCTTGCTCAAGCTGGTCTCCAACTCCTGAACTCAAGCAATCCCTCCACCCTGGCCTCCCAGAGTGATAGGATTACAAGCATGAGCCACTACACCTGGCAAAACAAGTTGTTTAAATAAATATTTATGAAAGCATTTAATAGTCTAACATCCAGTATGAATCTTTGGGATGAGGAAGTAGGTGATATGGAATGTTTACCAAATTGCCTTGACCATGGAACACAACCTGGAAAAATGGTAGTTTAGTCTTAGATTTAGGTCAATGTAAAATGATTTCAATAATGGTTTGCATATTATAGTAATTAATAAACATTACAATAGATTTTAACCTCCCAGTCACATATTAGCTTAGTGACAGTGATAACAACAAATTGTTAGCTTAGGTAATAGTGCGTTTTGATCTAAAGTAGAAAATCTGCCCTAAAAATCCACCTAGGAAATCCAAGAAAATCTTATCAGGAAGGGAGGCAATAGGGAGTCTGCACGGAGAATTAATTATTTCACTTTCAATTCAAAAAAATGTTCCTTGCAAATTATTTTGCTAATATTGACTGCTGTATGTAGGACAGAAACTGACTGAAAGGATTGCGGGGTAAGTTCCTACTGCCTTGCCTTCAAATTTGCAAACAAGTTCAGGTCCAGAACAAATACAGTTTGTGTGTGCAAATATGTACACATGTGTACATGTGTGGCAGCACCTTGGGTATGCCTCAATTATAAAGTATTTGCCACACTGTTGTAATTGTTTGTCATGTTGTTTTTCT
The DNA here is from genome assembly GCA_963574575.1 of Galagoides demidoff. NCBI lineage: Eukaryota > Metazoa > Chordata > Mammalia > Primates > Galagidae > Galagoides > Galagoides demidoff. Next base: position 1,751 of record CAUYQV010096921.1, read on the forward strand.
TGTTTGGAATAGATTATGTTGTTTTTTTTTTTAATTTGTGCATTCACCAAAACCTACAACAATATCTTCCACAAAAGTACCAAGATTATATGCCTATGCCAAGAATTTCACAAACATTTTTGGAAAAATAAGATCACTACCCTTTTTGGTTTATAGTTTATCTGTTTGCTTGCTTGTTAAAAATAGCACTCTTTGGTCACAGTTGAAGATGACATGAATTTTCAATATGTGCGCCTCTAAATTCTCCTTCTCGTTTGGTCAGTTTTTATGTATATGATAAAGGAAACGTGTCTTTCACAGTATTTATTGCATTGATATCTCACTTAATCAAGGGTCTTTGCCATTATTTCCTTAGAGTTGAGCATTTTAGTGCTGCAATAACTGAATTTCTTCTAGTCTCAGGAAAACTATCTTGTTCTAAATTGAACTTCACATCTACAAGGCTAAGGGAACTTTGTTAAGGTAGATGCCTCTTCAGTTTTATTTTTCCATTGAATAATTCAATATATTTCATCCCCAGTAAATCCGAACTTTTATATTTGTATGTCTAATATATGTTTCTATCCATTCCTTTTTTTCATGTATTATTATTAGTTCTATTCCCATTGGTTATTAAGTTTAATTACCCAAACTTTAATCTTCTAATGACTACCTTGTATTATTTGTAGAATGAGTCTAGACATAAGTAGTTATATAAATAGACAGAACAGGTAAATATTCTTAAGTATTTTTCTTGTTAAAACATTTTCCAACCAATTGTGCAACTACCCTTGCTCTCTCTCACCCAGAGATATGATAGTATCTTTTGAGATTTTTCTCTAGCAATCCATGAAAGTATAATGAGAAACATAACCAGAAATCTAAACATCGGTGGCATTCTAGGTATGTTATCAGAAAAAAAATATGTGACCAGCTATCTTCAGTTTAGCGTGAAGAGATTATTTTAAGTTTTGTTTTCCGGGATTCATGATTTCCCTATTTAATTTTCTACTTACCTAAGATAACAACAATAGACCTGAAAGCAGAACTCTAGTTACTGCACTTGATATGTGCTAATTGCATTACATGTATTCTCTCACTTAATTCTCGAAACAATTCTATGAGATAGGTGCTCTTATTATCTTTATTTTATAGATAAGGTAGATGAAGTTGTGAAAATTTAAGTAACTTCTCCCAAGTCACTCAACTTGAAAGTTATGGAGTGTTGGAACCTCTAAGCCAAGTCTATAGCCATAACCTTAACAAATAATATTTTTACATTGATTCAAGTGCCAATCATCTTTTAAAGAAGGATTTATGAAATTTACTTTAATTTTTACTCTCTCAAAGACAGGATTCTTATCGCTTAAAATAATAATAATGCCACTTCATATTTATAAATTGTGAGGGAAATACACTTTTAATGGGTGAGACCCTTCTACTAAACAGAGGAATCAAAGTTAAATTTCTCTTTCCCATATACCCTCTGGGTGAAGGGCTCAACTACAACTTGAACTTTACCTAAGAAATGCAAACAATGTCACCTAATCATTTGTATCCTCTACTAATCTGAAATTTAAAAAAGAAAAAGAAAAAAATGTTTCTTCTCCCTAATAAAAAAGGAATTAAATTGAAAAATGATCCTTCCATAAAAGATTAAGAACAAAATCCCTCATAAGAACATTATTAACATATTGCTAAACTGCTTGCTAAAGTTTTTTTTTTTTTAATTCTGCTGAGAACTATTTAATTTTTCCATCAGATGCTTATACTAAGTAGGTTCGGATTTTTTCCTTTGGTAAGGAAACTGGATTAATGTTTTAGAGCCCGGGGCTTTGGCAGGAGGTAAACTCACTATCGTGTTTACATACTTTGAAAACGGAAAAATGAAAACAAAAGTCACTATAATCTGGAAAGCTCCTACAGATAGATATAGCCAGAAACATAAAACGCATTCATAGAAAAACAAAGTCTTCTATAACCAAAAGACAGTATTTTAAATCCACCAAGGTCTTATTGCATCAAAGTGCCTCCAGCCCACAGCCTTCTCCTACATCTCCAGGTGGACAGAACCCCCCCATATAGAAAGTGTGGCTTTCCTATTAATGTTTGCATTTGGAATATTATGTCCGCCAGTCCGTGACTTCTGCATTTTTAGACATAGGAGGGAAATGACAAAAATAAAATTCATCAGACTATAACATTTGACGTGTTTCTTATGTCAAACTTGCCTGAAAACTCGCTCCTAAATCTTTTCTTCAAAGATGACTCAATAGTTTGGGTCTTCACCTTATCAAATGTTTGCATTCTCTCCAAATCTGTGCTTCTCGTGCTTTTTCACACCCGACTCACACTTTATCTGTACGTACCTCTTAGTTCTCCTTGTGCTACTGTAACAGGGTACCATGGGCTGGGTCATTTACAAGGAGTAGAATTTTATTTGTCACCGATCTGGAGGCTGAGAAGAGCAAGTTCAAGAAATGTCCTCAAATGAATGCAACCCGGGATGTCATACAGAGGCGGGGGAATTTTGGATCGCAGGGCCAACTTTCTCACGAAGGGCCTTTTGGGGGGCAAGCACTTTTTTCCTTCCAAGTAGACATCACTACTCACTCGGGGTTTTTCTCCTGGGGTTTATTTGCGTAAGTGTATTGGATGGAACACTGACATCAGAGTTTATAAATACCGGTTTCCAGTCCCAACTGAGAGGCATACCAACTGACTTAGACTAAATGCTTGGGAGCCTCTATTTCTACCAGCAAAATAGACATGCTGATAACTGTCCTTCCTATTTCACAGTTTGTGTGAAGTTCAAATACCAGAAACATGAAAACATTTTATAAGCTGTGAAGCACTATGCAAATAAAAAATATTATTATTTTATAAAGTTCATAATACTTTTACTCAGAAGAGTGCCAGTTCCACCTGTTTGGCAGTGATTAACTATAATGCTGGATACAACAGTTATGTTTATTCTCTACAGGGAAGAGACTCCTGATCAGAAGGCAATGGCCCTGTTGGCAAAGGCTGGGAATAAGGGACCTGTGTCAGCTCACGTTCATGGACTTTGTTTCATATGACATCAGGACCAAGGCAGATAAATACTTCTGTGTGAACATAACCTAGAAAAGGAACATGGTTTTACTGCAGCACTAAGCAATTAAAGTTATGTGTGCATAAGAAAAAGAACTAGTGTTTAATGGCTTCAAATTTTCATATAATAGAAGCCAGTAAAAATTTCCTAGACCCAAGTGAACTTTATTAGTTTTAAAATGCTCGAGTTTTTCAAAATTCTTCGTAATGGTGATGAAAATACTGACTCCCCTACTGCTTTGGGCTCAATGTGTGCTCCCAAAATTCATATACTAAAGCCTTAAGCCCCAATGCGACTGTATTTACAGAGGCTTGCTAGGAGGTAAGGTAAAACGGGGTCAGAAGAGTGTGACCCAATCGAATAAGAGTCCTGTCCTTACAAAAACAGACGTGAGAGAGCTCACTTTTTTCTCCCACACATGCTCAGAGCAAGGTGAGACCCGTGTGAGTACCAAGTGGCCACTCGCAAGAAAGAGGAACCTCACCAGAAACTCCACCTGCTGGAACCTTGATCTTGGACTTTCCCGCCTCCAGACCATGAAAAATTTCGTTTCTGTGAGTCTCCCAGTCTGTGGTGTTCTGTTACAGCAGCCCTGGCAGATTAATGCACCTAGTGACATTCATAATTACCGGGAGATACTCTCATTGCCAAGAGGTGAGATGTTCTGTATTGTGATCCTCTTTAGTTGTGGCAGTGTCATTCCACCACATGGTGGCCTCCAGAATGAGAATCAGTAACATAAGCACGGTCAAGCTGTGTAACACAGGACAAATTTTATTAGTGGTTATCCAGAAGATAAAAGCAAGAGACAAAATTATCTCTTGAGGTCAGGGAGTGAACAGTCACAGACCCCCACAGTAAGAATGAGGATTGATGCTGGGGATTAGCGATGCCTGAGGGAAGAATCCCAGCAGCAGAGACATGACCTGGTCTGAGATGTGGGCACTCTACAGGCTACTCTCCTGGGCCTGATACATGGGTGAGACCCATGTAAGAGGAAAAGGGTTAAGCTGGATTCAGGGGTAAGCTGCGAAAGGATTGAGAAGAATACCTGCTGGCAGAGCCAGGAATGTCCACAAGAGAAGAGAAGAACCTGAGAGGTGAGTGTGGGTAAATAGGGTCCAAAGGGTAATTTGCAATTTTGAAAGTAGAAACAAGGCACCATCATTAACACAACGGTTTCATTGTGAAAAATTACCAGTGATTTATTATATCTCCTTTTTTTCCCAGTGACTATGATTAATAGCAGGACCATGTTACTCTAATTAAGCATGACGTTTTACATGATAGAAACTCTTTGGGGTGTAAATAATGGTACCTAAGGGTGATCTGAAGTATGTTTACTCTGGCCGGGCACAGTGGCTCACGCCTGTAATCCTAGCGCTCTGGGAGGCCCAGGGGAGAGGATCCCTTGAGCTCAGGAGTTCAAGACCAGCCTAAGCAAGAGTGAGACAATGTCTCTACTGCTGGGCATCTGTAGTTCTGCTACTTTCTTCGTGGCAGGAAGATTCCTTGAGCCCAGGATAGGAGGCTGCTGTGAGCTATGAGGCAACAGAACAAGAGTGTCTAAAAAGAAAGAAAGATGTTTACTCACACTTCGGGGAATGAAAGACACACTGGGTTAGAATCCCCTCTGTCACCTAGAAGAGCTGTACAACCTTTCCCTGTGGAGCGAGCGCTTCCAATACCAACATCACAGATGTTCCTCAAGGCCTGTGTAGCCCAGTGGGAATGGACTTTCCAGTTTCCCCCTTTACTTCTAAAATTATATGCCTATATATGCTCTCTGGAAACTATTGGCATAACATCTGTTCCCTTTTTCACCCCTATCCTGCCAAAGACTAATTGGAATGATAAAGGATTAAAACAATAATGTTTAATGTGGACCATTCAAGCTCCCAGGAAGTAACTTTTTCCCTCAATTTTCAAGAGACTTCAGGTGCAAATTGAAACCTGTAGACAATGACCTCAATTTAACACTTCCACTTGCACAGATTATTTGCGTATGAGAAATCAAAACACGAAAAAAAAACACAAAGTCATGTTTTCTTACAAGAAGGTCACATCAGTCCTTGTAAAATGATTACATATATCTGGAATGCAAGTAAAAATGAAATGATAGTTTCCATTGTGAAAAGTTAAGCATCGACTCTGGGAATGTTTCCCAGTGAAAACTGGTGTTATCTAATCTAGATTCTACTAGTTTCCTATTACTGTAGTAACAAATTACCGCCAGCTTAGTGGTTTGAGAAAATAAACATTGTTTAACAGTCCTGTAGGTTAGAAGTCAAATGCAGCTTTCACTGGGCTAGACTCAGTGTCAGGAGGGCTTCCTTCTATTCTCAAGGCTCTGCTGGAGACTCCATTGCCTCGTCTTCCCTCTTCTGGATCTGGAGGCTGCCCACAGTCCCTGGACTGTGGCTCTTTCCTCCATATTCAAAGCCAGCAGCTGTGGGTCAAGTCTTCTGTGGTCACATCTGCCTTGGACTTGTCTCACCTTCCATCACCGTCCCCCATTTTGAAAGATCCTTCTTTTTTTTTTTTAATTTTATTTTATGTATTTATTTATTGAAGGATCCTTCTTCTTACTACATGGGCATCCCAGGTAACTCAGGATAATCTCCCTGTTTCACTCTTACTTCCCCTTTGCCATCTATCCTAATAGACTCACAGGCTCCGGGATTAGGGTATGGACATCATTGGGAGATGCAGGTATGCACTATTCTAACTACCACTCTTTCTGAACAGCAACTAAAAACACCTCCTTTCCCTCTGAGTGTATCCCCACACAGAGAACGGGCTCACCAGTTCTGAGTGAAAGGAAAGCAAGATCAGTGCTTCCTACCCACAGATCTAGTGGTGGAAGAAAAATAGAATGCCTAGTTCAGGGGTCAGGAAAGGGTGATAGGCCCTATTAGTTCAGAAATGGGGGAGGTGACAGAGACAGCCTAAACCCTGAAAGATCGTTGAGTCCGTCTATTATTTAAGGGCTTGATAAAAATATTCCCTGTGAATACAAGCAGAGGTAACACAACTATATGGGCGAGAGGTCCTGCCTCGTCATCTTACAGGCTGGACGTTTATGGGAGGTACCTCAGAGCAGATGGAGGGACCCCAGAAAAGAAAGATGGGCTGTCCATTCACAAGTAGATACTAAACCTTTGAAATTGCACTTGCATGCCAAAAATGTATGCATGGCTGAATTTAAACTTCCTATGTCCCATCCTGCTTAAAGCCTAGTGGCTTCTAATACTTTAGGAAATGGTTTGATCACAAGTGAAGAAAATTCTGTGATAAAATAGTATTTATTTGAAGGTCATAACCCCAAAAGAAACTGTTCGTTGCAGCTTTCCAAAATACTTATCAAAGGAAACCTTATAATCTGAATAAATAGAAATAATCAGGTGTCATTTAGTTTGACACGTATCCCACCACCTCTGGTATATGGGGCCGGCACCCTATTCCTTTGAGCCACAGGTGCCTCCCACAACTGGAAAACCTTTGAAATTTATCCTGAGTTAACTTTCATGTGAGTAATTTAACCCATTTTTTTTTTTTTGCTCATTATGACAAGTAATATATTTAGTTACAGAAGTATTAGTTTTTTTAGTGATTCTTGTTTCTTATTCTTATTCGTCCTTAGCTTTATTTCCTGGAATTTACTGTGTTGACTATGTTTTCTTTGGTGTTTTACATTTTTTTCCAATAAATTAGCAGGTGCACTTACAGTTTTCCATTTTACTAGCTACTAACATTTTGATTTTAGAATCTACATACTAACTATACTTCTTTATGCTATGTTCAATTTCTACATTTGATACCAGATTAAGGGTATAAGGGAGAGCAAAACAAGGCTCTACCCCAAAGAACCTCCTTTCTAGGAAGGAATATGCATGGACTAAACAAGTGAAAAAGGAAACGAGATGCTTACTGCACTCAGTGTTATGGAAACTCCACAAAGCAAAGAGACAGAGGATGAGTATGTAGGGAAGCAACATTGTGTGGCACACTTAAGGAAGTCCCCTCACAGTAGTCACCTACTGAACAGGAAACTGAAGAATTTAAAAAAAAAAAAAAACAAGAAAGAAAGAAAGAAACAGGGAAAGAACATATTAAACATATTATGCAGAAAAAAAAAAAAAAGACCCAGGAAAAAAAAATGTCTCAGTGTGTCCAAAAAAAAAAAAAAATCAAGCCAGAGTCAGGTATAGTATAAGTTAAAAGTAGTATATGATGAGTTTGGAGATGCAGGTAACTGAATTGGCCATGTAATTTATCATCCAAGAAGAGGTTTTTGATCCAAAGGGTGGCACTACTTATAATTATGCTCAGACAACAAGCATAAACCAGGATTAATTAGGCAACGAGGATGTATGGTCACCATACTCCCAGGTCGAGGTAAGTAGTTTGAATCTTTCAGTGTGTAATGGGAAAACAAAGTTGCCATGATATATTAATATTTTAAAAATTTATCCTTCTGCTGTGGAATGGGGAGGGTCAAGAGTGGGAGAGAAGGGTGGGAGTTGAGACTTGCAGTCTATCACGCAAGCTATTCAATAAGGAATGTGATTAAAATAGGGACAGCAAAAATGGAAAGGGTAGGTAGGGAGGATTCTTAAAACGACAAATGATAGAGAAAAGGCAGAAAGATGAACCTAGATTTGTGGCATGAGCAATTGGATGGATGATGGTGCCTTTTGTTGTTCTGGAGCTCACTGGAAGAGTAAGAGGAGGGGTTAAAAACGGAATGCAGATTCTGCATTAAATATATTGGCCCCAATGTGCCCACGAGACATTCAACCCACTACAGTGAAGTTTCAGGGGAGAAGGTTTCTCCACTCAGAGGAGAAGTCCACACTGCACTTGCACGGCTTGGATGCATTTAACGCCCTGGTACTACTACCTAAAAACACCCAAGGAGAGAAAACAGAAGGAAGGGGAAAAAAAGGAGAGAGGAAGAAAGAAGGAGGAAAGGAGGGAAGATTAGAGGAATCTGGACCAGGTGTTGAGATGTCTGTTACTTTAAAGGTTGATAGAAATAGAGAAGCCATAGAAGGAAACCGATCAGGATGTTGGGGCAGCACTTTGAAAGAAGAGACTATGGTGCACATGCATGGCAATGTCAATGATGCACAAGAGAGGGCAGTTTATGATTTAGGAGAGAGGATATAAAGAAATAACATACTCGCCACGGTGGCTTATGCCTATAATCCCAGCACACTGGGAAGCCAAGATGGGAGGATTGCTTGAGCTCAGGAATTTAAGACCAGTCTGGCTCGGCACCTGTGGCTCAGTCAGCTAAGGCGCCAGCCACGTACACCTAAGGTGGCGGGTTCGAATCCCCAACCCAGGCCTGCCAAAAAACAATGATGGCTGCAACCAAAAAATGGCCAGGCGTTGTGGTGGGCACCTGTGGTCCCAGCTACTTGGGAGGCGGAGGCAGGAGACTCGCTTGATCCCAGGAGTTGGAGGTTGCTATGAGCTATGATGCCATGGCACTCTACCCAGGGGGATAGCTTGAGGCTCCGTCTCAAAAAAAAAAAAAAAAATAAGACCAGTCTAAGAAAGAGCAAGACCCCCTGTCTACGAAAAACTGGGAAAAAATTAGCTAGGAATTTAAGTGGGCACCTATAGTCCCAGCTACTCAGCTACAAAAAGGCTGAGACAAGGGGATAGCTTGGATCCAGGAGTTTGAGGTTGCTGTGAGCTAAGCTGGTGCCATGGCACTCTAGCCTCAGGCAACAGAGAGAAACTCTGTCTCAAAACAAAAAAGAGCAAAGCCCTAAGTACAAGGTAAGCACATCATGGAATCCACTTAGCAGGAACTGCAAATGCTATTTTGAATAAGGTGACCAGGGGCAATGGATATTCCTGTTGTGTATATGTCTCCTATTCAGATATATGCCCCCCGCTGTCTGATCAGATTTCACTTACAAAACACAGTTCAAATGTAAAATGATTAAGCAATTCAAGATGGCAACACAAAAGCCTCAAACCAAGTGCTTCTGAGTCTGGGGTCCCAGGTAACTGCAAAGGTTGTATGTCTGTGAAGCCATGTGAACAGGTCACCCACAGAAAGTATTGGCCAGGAAGGCCTCCTCTGCTTAGCCTCACTCTGAATTGGCCCATAGATATGGCCTGGTCTGTTCTTTATACTTCTTACAATTGCCATGTGGTCTCAACAAAAAAATATCAGACATACCTGATAAAGTATGTATACCACAATACATCCATAAAATGTGTACATTGAAAATACAGAAACTACAGTGTAAGACAATAGCAACCCCTATTACAGCTTCTACATAAAATACTATGTATTTATATTATATATTCTAAATGCATCTCATTGACGCAATATTCGATAAAATAAAAAAATATGTTTTATGGCACTAGATGTAGGTCATGTTACAAAATAATGAGATGGTCTTAATTTTTGAATGGTCATTTTTATAGCTCATCTTTATTTCATCAGCAGAAAGTCCGGATCGACAGCCAGTTTCCATGCTGGACACCTGCGCGCCCTAACCTCTTCCTGTCTGGCCCTCCTGTTCTGTTTCAGCAATTTCAAAGTAAGTGTCAGCCACTAATGCTTTGCCAATCCAGCCCCATCTGTGTTGTAGTTACTGAAATTCTTCCCAGCGCCTGGCAATCCATTATTTGATATTCCTAGTTTCCAGTGTTGTTGGAAATCTGCATCAATTTTTATGTTTCCAAGAGTTTTCAATGGGAGTGGCAGGAAGGGCAAATCAGCCAGCTGCCATCAGAGCCAGAAAGTCCACCTGCTACATTGTCATTTAACAACAAAGACTGAGCCATGGATTTTCTGGGGTGGAATAGAGCACGTGCCACGTCCTACCTCCCACTACTGGAACACACGCACTCCTGCACACATGTGCTCACGCTAGATGTTAGTCATTGGACAGACACTGGCTCAGGAATACAACTAGGATTATAGTTGTACAACCAGCCTCCTCCCCACGGTATGTTAGACACCTTTCTCTTTCATGAGACAAGATGCACAATAAATGTATAATTATCTAACATGTCAGGAGATGGAAGTGTTAAACAAAATTAATCAGGTTTGGGGATTAGAGAATTTGGTGAGAGTAAGTATGGGCAGTGGGGTGCTATTTTAGTTAGGGTCACCAAGGACATCCTTTGTGACTGGGTGGCATTTGATAAGAGACACACAGGATGTGAAGAAGATATCTGGGAGAAATTAGTTCAGAGGGAACAAGAGCAAAGCCAGGAGCTGTATGTGTTTGAGAAAGCCAGTCTCCTAGAGGATATGGGAAGAGAAGGTATTTGAGATTTCTTTTAATTTTTAGATAGCAATCTATTGATGTGTTTGGAGCAAGAAGTGCTGTGGTCTGCTCACTTGAGCTGCAGCATAGTAGACCCAGAAGACAGGGAGACCACTTAGGAGGAGGCTGATGGGTACAGTCCAGGAGAAGGACAGTGGGTGGCCCCAAGGCTGGAGTGGTGGAGATGGTTAGATTCGGGGTATGATCTGATGGATTTTTTAATGAATTAGAGTTGTGGTATAGGTGAAAGTACACTATCTAGGATGACTTCAAAGCTTTTTAGCCCAGACAATTATAAGAATAGAATCATCAGCTAGGATTCCATATTTTTTCTTCCTTTATCAAGAAAGTACATAGTAATGCAAGTAAGATTTAGCGTGGTGATAAAAGGCAACCTGCAATTTATTCTAATTTGCAAAATAAAGTAACATTTCAAAATATTGGTTTTCTTGGCTAGGTGAGATGGCTCACACTTGTAATCCTAGCACTCTGGTAGGCCAAGTTGGGTGGATCACTTGAGCTCAGGAGTTCTAGACCAACTTGAGTAAGAGTTAGATCTCGTCTCTACTAACTAGAAAAAAAATAAAATTGAAAACTAGCCAGGCATGATGGGTAGCACATGCCTGTAGTCCCAGCTACTTGGGAGGCTGACACAAGAAGTTCACTTAAACTCAGGAGTTTGAGGTTGCTGTGAGGGATGACACCACAGCACTCTACCTCGGGCAACAGAGTGAGAGTTGGTCTCAATAATAATAAAATAAAATATTGGTTTTCTTAACTATTAATTTAAAAAATACATGGGAACTTCCTCACAGTGAAGAGGTGTAACTCCAGAATACATAACATCACATTTAGATTTTTCTGTGTGTCCTTTTATTTGGAGACTTCCAGATTAAACGAGCTTTCTATGCTTCACAAATGCGCTCTTACCTTTAGGCTGTTGCCTTTACTGGAAACTCCTATGGAGAACACTATGACTCCCCTTTGGTAAAGATGCAGAATCAGACATGAGCTATGAATAAGGTGACCGTACGTCTTGTAATCCATCATCCTCTCTAAGATATTTTTGTTAAAAAGGGTGTAATAATGAGCACGCACAGCACTGCCCCAGGCCTTCCAGTTGTGGAACAAGTTGCAAATGGACACGGGAGTTAACACAACACTGGGTCTGTTCTTCAGGCAGGGGGGGAGGGGGGGAAGACAAAGGAAGACCTGATCCCAGCTGGTTTTACAGCACAAGATGGTCTAATTTAATGGTAAGTCCTGGCAACAAGAGTTTCTAGGCAGAGGCACAAAGGTCCTCCGGTTCTAGCAGAGCCATCTGGGTTGTGCAGTAAGTGAATGGGAAACAGAAGGAGCTCTCTCCCATCAAGGTCTGGTCAAGACAGCTAAGATCCAGGACAAGGTGGTCATCCCAGAGACAGTCACTACAGTGGAAGTACAGCCCCAGCTGTCATTCCTCAGTCCCCAAAGGTGCCTTCCTATGGCTGCAGACTGCTAGCCTGTCCCCAAGCTTATCTCTTGGGAATGCTGAGATTCTTAGTGCTCACTTACATTGTCTAAGTGAGATCTGAGCAGGCTGGAGCCTCAACAAAAAAGAATGCTTTAAAGAGGGTGGTGCCTGTAGCTCAAAGGGGTAGGGCACCGGCCCCATATGCTGGAGGTAGCGGGTTCAAACCCAGCCCCAGCCAAAAACTGCAAAAAAAGGATGCTTTAAAGAGACTCACAATCTACATCATTTTACATAAATAGAAATAATAAGACATGGGATAAGTCCCACAAAACATTACAACACATCAAACACAGTCAACATCATAGGAAAGTTAAATTTGCATCATGAAATATTTTCAAACACACAAAAAACACAGAGGAAAAAAATAAACACCTACTTACTTGCCAGTCAGCCTTGCCAAATCCCAATACTTTGCAAGCTTTCATTCAAATCTTTTGTTTGTTAGAAGTAAAACATTACAGAATGGAGCTAACTTCCACCATTTACCCTGTGTCCACCCCACTCTTATCTCCTCTTCCCTCCTCAGATGCAACTACTATCCTAAATTTGATGTTTCTTGTGCCCATGCGCATTTTATGCTTTTGCTAAATATGAGTATGTACGTCCAAATATGCTATTGGTATGAATATTTCAAAACTCTGCTTATTTTTGTTTGTTTGTTTTTGTTTTTGAGACAGAGTCTTGCTACATTGCCCTCGGTAGAGTGCTACAGCATCACAGCTCACAGCAACATCAAACTCTTAGGCTTAAGTGAGTCTCTTGCCTCAGCTTCCCAAATAGCTGGGATTACAGGTTCCCTCCACAATGTCCAGATACTTTTTTGGTTGCAGTTGTCATTGTTGTCCAGCTGACCCTAGTTGGGTTTGAACCTGCCAGCCTTGGTGCATGTGGCTGGCGCCATAACCACATTGCTATGGGTGCCATCAAAGTCTGTGTACTCTGCAACTTGTTTTTTCTTACCTCCTTATATTTATACCATATATTTCTTTTTTAGTTATATCCATTTTGATACATGTAACTATGATTTATTATTTCAGTAGCTGAGATTTCATTATATGAATATACCATAAACACACACACAGATAAGTAGATAAAATAGGTAGATAGAGAAGATACATACATAAAAACTATTATTCTGGTAATAAATATTTATTTCTAATTATTTGCTATTATAAATCCCACCAACAGTGGTTAAGAATTTTAATCATTCACATATTTGCCAACTCCTGAATTTTCACTTTTTAAAAACTACTTCTTATCTAATGAGTATAGTAAAATCTAATCATTGTTCTCATTTCCATTTCCCTGATACTAGCGAGACTGAGAATCAATTTCACATGTTGGTGAGCCTCTCAGGGTCTTCTGTGAATTTCTGGTTCACATCATTCACTCACTTTTCTCCAATTGTTTTTATGTATTCCAGACCTAACCATATTTTCATTATATGTTTTACTAATGTCCGCCACTCCCTGGAATGTCTTTTCACTTTGATTCTGATCTCTTTTATTCTACAAAAGTTTTTCATTTTAATGGAAACAGATTCATCATTATATTTTGCTTTTTGCTTATATTGTGTCTTTTTTCTTTTTTTGCTTTGAGTTTAAATTTATCCCAAAAGAATTAATATTTTACTTTTGATTGAGAAGAGAAGGGAATCTAATTTTTTTTTCAGTGAAGGACTTTGTCCAGCTCATCATCATGTACTGAATCATCCGTCCTTTCCCCATTTTAATGCCTCTTCTGTCAAGTATGCCCAATCTGTATCTCAGTCTTTCCTTTTGTTTGGTTAGTTCGTGTTGCTTGGCCAGAACTAATATCACTATCTTAATTAGTTCAGGTTTATTACAAGTATCAGCATTAGGAAGAACAAACCCTCTGATATTTCTACTATCTATTTTCAAAATCCTCTAGGCTATGCTTAATCCTTTGTTTTTCATAAGAATTTTAAAGTCACAGAGCCTGTGGCTCAAAGGAGTAGGGTGCTGGCCCCATATGCTGGAGGTGGTGGGTTCAAACCCAGCCTTAGCCAAAAAAAAAAAAAAAGAATTTTAAAATCCACTGCTCAAGTTCTGTGAAAAATCTAAGGAATTCTTATTGAAATTGCATGGACTTTATGCGTAAGTTTGGAGGAGAGCAATATTAAGGCTTTCCATCTACATATTTCTCTCTTTCCTTTTAGTCAAATCTTTATCTGCTACTTTGCTTCTCCATGAAATTCTTCCCTTTCTTTCTCAATAACAAGATACAGCATTTTTTAGAGATGGTAATGTGCCCAGCTTCAGGTGATGAAAGCACATGAGATAGGACAATTAAGTTCTTGAACTCATCCTAGAAAAAGTGCTGCATACCTCATTGCTGAATATCACTACAGTCACCTTTGGGTGAGTCCACAAACTTAATTGTCAGACCTTCATGTGACAACAGCTCTGATGGCCATTCCAGAAAAAAGTACCACAATTGCTTTGAAAGGTGGACTAGGTGTTGGCATGGGTGCATAGCTTCCCAAGGGGAGTACTTGCAAGGGAACCACGGTGATATTCAACAGTGAGGTATGTAGCAGTTCTCAAATGAGTTCTCAAACTTCATTGTTTGACACCATAGTAGGCATTCAATAAACAGCAGCTACTTAACTATCACCAACCCCATGGTCTACCGTTGGTATCCAAAGCAAAATAAAGCTCTATGCAGGGGTTGGCAAATTATGGTTTGCAGGCCAGATCTGATCCACTTCCTATTTTTGTAAAGAAAGGTTAATTGGACCATGGCCCTGCCCATTTGTTTATATGATCTCTATATCTGCTTTCACACTACAGCAAAAGTGAGTAGCTGTAACACAGCCTCACTATTAATGGCTGCCAAACCCTACCTGGTTCTTACACACAACAAGATAGCCAAACCCTGGCTTACACTGCATCCTTTGCCAGATACTGTCTTGGATGGTGTATTCCTCTTTGCCCGATGCTTACTCTTTCTTTCCTTTTTGCCAATAATGCATACATGGGGCACAAAGTTGGCTGAACGCTTCTGGAAAGACTTTTAAATTCCTGATGAGGACAAAGGGCCATGAAAGAAAATTTTCTATCCCCTAAGTGACCACCTTTTTCCTGCCTCAAACATAGACTCGACACCTGGAAATTTGAGAGCTTTCTTATACATATGGAGCAATTATTACTGAGGGATGGGCTGGAGGGAAAGCAGGAAGCCAAGGGTGGCAGGCAGAGCCAGCTACATAACCTTCAAAGCCCAAGAAAAAATCAAAATGTAGACCCCTTGTTCAAAAGACAGGAAAAAGGGCATTATTAAAGGTATCAGAATGTAAAGATTTTTCCTTTCTTCCTTGGACTCTTTCTCAAGATGGCAATGCCATGGTGTCATTTAGTCACAATTTAAGTGTTTCTCCACAAAGAAATAATTAAAATCTCAAATTATTAGCCTAAATTTTATCATTGTACTTAACATTGTGCAATGCCAGTATTTTTTTTTTTTTTTTGAGACAGAGTCTCACTATGTCACCCTCAATAGAGTGCTGTGGCATCACAGCTCAAGCAACCTCCAACTCTTGGGCTTAAGCGATTCTCTTGCCTCAGCCTCCCACATAGCAGGGACTACTGGTACCTGCCACAATACCTGGCTAGTTTTTTGCAGTTGTCATTGTTTTTTGGCAGGCCTGGGCCCGGTTTGAACCGGCCAGCCCTGGGGTATGTGGCCGGCGCCCTAGCCTGGGAGCCGACACCAGTTTTAATGCAATATGAGAGCATGCGGTTCATATGCAGTCACCAAAATGGCACTATTGGTATTTTGCAGCTCGTCACATTTGTGCATATGCAATTTTTTTCTTACCACAATAGCAGAAATGCTGCACTAGGCTAACTCGGTGGTCTCTATCTCATATTTTACTTTGCACACATTTCACAAATACTCTCTACCTTTTGGCACTGGAAGGAAAAGTTACAATGAGTTGTTCTACCTTTCTCTTTCCTTCAGAATATTGAAGTATTAATGAAATAGCTAATCCAGAAAGTGACATGTTAATGAAAGGATCTGAGAATGTTCCTCCGGTGTTTGTTGTTCTTACAACAGCAATGCCTTCTTTCTGTGTTTGAAGAAAGTTTCGGTTTGAATGGAAAGTGTAGCTTCTCTGGGCCCATCATCTCCCTCACTAAATCATAGATGGAGCACGATTCATTTGTGCTCATTTGAGTCTTGGCCAACTCCCATACAGCCCGGGTCCACTGGAATTCAGAGCTCATGGGACATCACAAAGATTATATGCAAACGGAGTGACACAGAGTGACAGACACATTGTGTGTTTCCCCTCTGCTCACACACATCTTCCCTTGTTCCATCATACTTCATTTGCTAGGCACAAGTTCAAAGATAAAACATCAAGACTTTCCAGACAGCAACAGCAGTGCACTAAGCCAAGCATGGGGCCCCAGGGAGTGTACAGCCCTGGGTGACGTCACAAGTCACATGCCCTTGATGGCAGAGCACAAAAGCGGGAAGCCTACCACTGCCACTGTCAACCTGCCTTCAGTTTCTCAGCTAACCAATAAATGTCTTTAGGATTTAAGTTCAATTTTCTTTTTCTAACAGCTGAAACCACTCCATGCCTTTGGTTAGATTTATTCCTAGGCCCATTAGAGTTTGTAAATTGTAACCTTTCAAATTACAGTAGAACCCCCAAAGGGAGTTCTTCTGCTCATCATCAAGTACATTACTAGTGTGGCCGGGCACAGAAGCTCACGCCTGTAATCCTAGTACTCAGGGAATCCAAGGCAGGTGGATCTCTTGAACTTAAGAGTTCAAGACCACCCTGAGCAAGAGCAAGACCCTATCTCTACTAAAAATAGAAAAAGTAGCCGTTATTGTGATGGGCGCCTGTAGGCCCAGCTACTCAGGAGGCTGAGATAAGAAATCACCTAAATCCAGGAGTTTGAGATTGCTGTGAGCTATGATAGTATAGGACAACAGAGTGAGACTCTGTCTCTCAAAAAAAAAAGGTATATTATTTGTATAGAATTTTGATGAATTCTTTTCATAAGTAAAATAAATTCATTACTATTTCTGTTTTGCTGAGAGTTTTTATGATGAAGAATGCAGTATTTTATCAGATGATTTTTCTGCATCTATTGAGATAACTGTTTTGTGTCATTTAATATTTAATATAGAGAATCATATCAATGGTCTTCAGTTTTAAGCCTTTTTATATTCCTGAGCTACATCCAACTTGATCATGATACATGATAGTATCTTATTCATACAGACCCACATATAAATACACGAACATATATTAATGTCAATCTAATCTGAACATTTTTTCACAAATGTTATTAGATCATAATGTTTCTTTCTTGCATTGTTCTTGTCTGGTTTTATTACCAAGGTTATATTGGTCTCATAAAAGGAGGCAGAAAGCAGTCTCTCTTTGCTTTTTCTCTTCATTCAGTAATTATGTAATAAATCATATATTTAACAAATATTTACGTAGAACAAGCTGTTAAGTATGTGGATGTCTATTCCTTGATTGTTTGAAGCCAGGTGCCTATGAATGATCTGGACTTTGTGTGGGTTTTTCATTATTGTTGGTATGGTTACAACTGTGGCTACAACATCTTTACTGGTTTATTTTCTCATATTTTAATATTATCATTGTTATTATTCAAAACAGAATCTCACTATGTCGCCCCCACTCAGTCTCCAGAGTAGATGAGGCTACAGACATGCTCCATTCAATTAGTAAGTTACATTTTTCCTAGGAATTTTCCATTTTACCTTGAGTCCTTTACGTTATTATAGACTTCATACAATTTACTTTTTAACTTCACTTCAGCAAAATCATTGTCTTTTGTATTTCTATTACTATTAATTGACAAAGTTTGTATATATGTATGGTACACAACATGATTTTTGATATCTATACACTTAAGCTTTTAAATCTGTGAATAAAGTTCTTCATGACTCCATGCTAACCATGATTAAATTTATTATAATCTATAAGTCCACATTCCCCTCAGATCATGAACCTAGCTAGGTACTAGCTCCGGGAGATACCGGAGTCTAGTGTATGGTAGACACTTGGGTACAATTCTTTTGAGTGGGCAAATGTATAAGTGAATGAATGCCTACTTGAAGAAAACTATAGGAAGCCCTTTAGAGCACAACAGCAGGAATCCCCAGCTCATAACCTGTATTGACATACCTTTCTACTTCTATGAGTTACTACCTTTTATTACAATGCAGAAGTTAAAGCACCTAATTTGAGAAGCAGATTTAGGAGGATTTTGCTGGATTTATGGAGTAATTCAAACTCATTTTGTTACTTTAGGTAATATTTTATGTATTTAATAACTGAACACAATATCCCAAAACCAAATTTTGCTGCAACACATGCAGAAAATTTTCTTCCTTTCTTGAAAATTGAACCTTTCCACCCAAGTAACAGTTGCTAAGGGATTTGGAATGGAGATTAGCATAGATTTGGGTAGCACAAATGATCCTTTGTGCATGGTAAACAATCTACTTTTCATTTATAAAATTAATATCCGTGTCTGTGATACTCACTAAGACTGGTTTGGAAATAAGCTAAATATAATCCTCTTCTCTTTAATTTCCATGAGGCCAGCGCCACTTGATCTGATTATGCAATGTCAAAGCCCTCAAGTTTTATTATCTGGGTACATGGAGCGCCTCTATGTCCTGGTGCTAACAGGGGTCTTCGGCAATTAATAAAACTTCTGTCTCTTTGAGGAGGTTCTGAAAATACACTCAGGGCAGGTAGTCCAAGGAATCAGAACGTAGAAACATTTTAATTTTGATGCCTCAGAATTTTGAAAATTACTCAGATTTTTTTTTTTTTTTTTTTTTACAAAAGGGTCTATAACTTTGTTTCACAGGTTCACACACTTACCACCGATTTCCTTCATGTTAGACCCTCACCATCTTTTCCCGGGGATGCATTTCCACTCTCCTGATTTTCACTGGCTACAAGTCTGCTGAACCAAGGCCTCGCCTCAGATCTTGCAGCAGCGATGCCCACGTGGCTGCCTTCCCTCCAGACCTCACAAAGAACACAGACTGAGGCAAGGCCACTCACAGTGCACAGTCAAGGGTCCTGTCCTCCTCCTTGAGACCCCATTCCTAGGACTCACTGAGTAACCCTGATTATCACATGTTCTAGAAACTTCCCATCTCATCACAAATCTCCACATAATTCTATATTACCAACAAGCTTTTATCTCTAAAAATGCGTCTCAAAGACTGCGTTATCATAGCTACAAAAGACCATTACAGGAGCTGTAGAGCTTTATGGTGTCAACCAAGAGATGACAAAACTATTCCAAGACACACAGTGAGATCTAAGAATGCACAAAAGAAAAAAAAAAACAGCAACACTATTCAAAAATGAATTGTTAATCAGGTAGTGGCTGATATGTCGCTTGAAGGCATAAGTACATGAGAGGAGTACCCTAAATGTTAAAATACTAGATCTTTGCAAACTCGCGATTAATTAATTCAGCAATGTTTATGCTGCATCTGTTGTACAGTTCACATTCCACTAGTTCTGGGGAAAAGTACAAAACTCCTGTCTCTGTGGAGTTTATAATCCACTGAGAATGGTACAATGCATCCTGTAATTATATTTAAAAATCTAATCTGAATTACTTTGAATTCTACCACTTAATCCTGTGTCAGAAGAGCAATTGTCCACATATGCTCCCATATTCCTCACAGCTCCCGGGTCTCCAGCTTTTGCTAAGGGAGAGAGGGGGAAGTTCATTCCTTTCAAAGTAAACCATAAGCAACTGAAGGGCAATGAAACAGAGGGCCCTGGGCGGGGTGGGGGAGACCCTCACACTACCTGAGGTCAGGAGCAGGACCGTGACTCTCAAACTTAACCGTACCTTGGCAGAGTGGCTATATAATTTGGAGAGCTGGTGAAAAACAACATGGGGCCCCTATTTAAACACAACTAACAAAGATACTAAAGCGTGAAGGGTTTTCAGTTTTTCTTCTCTGTTTTCTTTCATATTTTCTCTCAGCTAGTAATCATGTTTTCCAGTTTTGTCAGGACTTAGAAGATGATACCCCAAAGGCTGGCACCTTGATAGACTGAATACTTTGAACTGGAAGGAGATTGGAACACCCCAGCACCAAAATCTCTCTGACCTTCTCCTACCCTCTTATCTTCTACCCTTCCTCCTCCCCCCCAAAGCAAGTTTTAGAAACCAGAATTCCTTTTCTCCATGTTGGGTCATAAGAAACTACAACCCCTCTCTCCAAAAGCAAGTTACAAAATCTAGAAAGGTCATTCTCTCCCTCCTTTTCCCTTAAGGGGCTTCATTCCAAGAGCTTCTGCCTCAAAGCCAGAAAGAGGGTTCCTCTTCCTTCCCTAGGGTCAAGGTCATGGCTAAAACAAAGACAGTTTAACGAAAGAAAAGTGTGACATAGTTCACTGCCATGCGGAAACCTTCAGAATGAAAACTCAAAGGTGCAGGGAAACTATCCATTCTTTTTATGCTTAGGTTCTGTGAAAAATGGACAGCTGTGTAGAAATATGACAGGGCAAAAGGAGTCTGACCTTATATTAATAGGCTAACCCGGGAAGCCCCGCCAGGCCTGTCCGCTTGGCCCCTCTGTGTGGCTTCCTCCCTCCTGGGACTGGGATAGAATCCTCTGCAGCAGCGACACCCACCTGGCTGCCACCCCCCCAGACCTCACAAAGAACCCAAGCACACTGAGAAAAGGAATCTGGAAGGTTATCAACTAAAAAGATAACAGTTGTTAGTTCTGAACAGTTTAACTTTCCCTTTTTGCTGTCTACATTTCTATTTAATTCACCTGTGTTACAACTACATATTAGCAAAGAACAAGAGGGAAAAATAAGAAGGGAAATACAAAAGCAGAAGTCGCTAGATATGAATTCCAAAAATATTAATCGCATTTGCACATTCATTTTCCACAAATTATGAAAATTACATGCTTTAGTTTGTATTCATCCAGAAACTAAGAATGATGGTCATCATTCTCTTACATCTCAGATATTAGTGATAGTATTATGTGCTGTCCAGAAACTACATATGGATTCTGGCTATTATTATTACAAATATTTAGCACACATCTTTACTTTAATCATATATAAAATATTACAAAGCATAAAGCTAATAAGGGTTTCCAGACTATTCTCTGACATAATCAAAGTCATACCTCGTAAGGAAAAACCATCAAAGAACCTAGCATTTATATCGCAAAGGCAGCAGGTTGGTATTTTA
This sequence comes from Galagoides demidoff, assembly GCA_963574575.1. NCBI lineage: Eukaryota > Metazoa > Chordata > Mammalia > Primates > Galagidae > Galagoides > Galagoides demidoff. The sequence goes on from CAUYQV010096921.1 coordinate 22,913, forward strand.
GGCTATTTAACATGGTACAGTCTCACTCAAGTCCTTGCTATTGTTCCCAAAGATGTCCTTATTCCTTCAGAAAAAGATAAATGGTTGTGATTGTCCCTATTAGGATGGCAAATAATCAAAAGGAAAGCACTTCCTCACTAATTCCCATCTCCATAGAAACCGCTCAGCTCCCCAAGCCTCTTGTCCACATACATCAGTCAACACAGTTTTCTGATATTAGGCAGTCTGAGCCAGAAGTCTGCGTTCTCTCACATTCTGATACCTTGAAGGGGGAGTTGAAAGAACAAAAAGACTTGTGCCAAATTTTTAAAGACCTCACTGCATCAAATTTAAATCCTTCCTGTATTTTTTTCATGTTTCTAAGAAGCTATTCTTAACATAAGTTTAAAAGGCCCATGTGAAATGTGCCTGCTATCAGAGTTCCCTTAATCCTGAATACCTAAATGTCCCTCTTTCTTATTTACACTCAAATGGTGCATTGATAAGAATTTCCTCTCTTCCCTAACTTTTTTTAATATGCATATCCTTAGAGGAGTGAGACCAGGCTGTGGGAATATTTACCTGCTGTGTGAATAAGTCACTTTCATGTGGAAGTGATAGATGAGCATTATTCCCACCCCATGTCCCTTTGTTCCTATTCAGATCACAAGGTTTCGGTGTGGGGGGGTGTGTGTGCTAGGGGAAATAGCCTCAGTCTGATTCAAAATAATTTAACTCAGTGGCTAATTGGATTTAATAATTACACCACAGCCTTGACTGAATAATGCTGATTGACTTGAAAAAGCATTATCAGACTGGAATTCTGGGCTTAGTTGATTTATAGAATTTTAGAGATCATTTAAATCAGGATTCTAATCCTAGTTTAACAGTGGAACAAGCTGGTGAGTTTAAAAAAAAAAAAAACAGACCCTCATCTTATACTCAATGGAGTAGAATCCACATGAATGGAACCCAATAATTTGTGTTTTTTAGTATGCTAAATTATTTTTATAATCAACTAAATTTGGAAACTACTCTTTGGGCATTGCCTTTCACCCTCCCCACTGGCCATTTTACAGATAATAAGATGGATATCTGAATGTGTAAGCCCCCAGACTAAATGTTTCCTTCCAAGATTGCAAACCTAGTGCCTTACGGTCATGCTAAGAACTAGACCCAGATAAAACAACAGAGAGTGAGGCGGACAAGTAGCCAGGACAGCACAGGCTCCAGCACCAGGGGTGGGGGGGTGCTCAGCTCTGATCAAATACTGTTGTGAAAAGTGCAGGGTCAAGATCAAGCCATTGTCCCACTTTTTTCAAGAGAAACTGGAAATCCAGATTTTTAGATGCAATTTTCCAATTTTTCTAAATATTGTAGGAAAAACAAAACAGATCTTTGGAGTGAATCTTGGCCTTTGCCTGTCAGTTTACCTCCTCTCCTCATATAAAAATGCCTTCTCTAAGCTCATGCGAATAACGAGGTGGTAACACTGAAGGAATAATGGAGATTTGTTGGATCCCAAGATAAAATTATTTCCTTTACCCTGTGTTCCCATCTCTTCAAGTGATAGCATCTTATAGAAGACAGAAGGGGGTTGATCTTTAAATTTCCTCCAAAATCTGGACTCTATGATTTTATACTGGTCAAACATCTAGAACAGTGATTTTCATGGCACCCTCCTATGCCCTGAGACATCTCAGATGTGTAATGAAAATTTTTAAAGGCCAGCAATTAAATTATTTTCGAAAGAAATTCAAAGCACAGTAAATACATCCTTTTATTTATTTTTTTAACCTAATTTAAGGTGCCACAGAAGTTTAACTGAAGGTTCAAGTGTGCCGTGAGATTAAAAAAAAAAAAAAAAGATTGAAAAACACTGATCTAGAGACTCAATCAACATTTAAAATGGCTCCGTTTACTGTCTGGTTATAGGAAAAGCTAATGGCTTAGTGAAAACGTAGGACAATTTCCCTAATTATGTCCTCTGCTCCAGACCAACAATCAGAAAAGCTAGCTGCTCTGTTTTCATCCTACCTGTCTTTGAAAATAGTCAGTTTTTTAAATTATTATTATTAAATGATAGCTGTGTACATTAATGCAATCATGGGGTGCAGTGTGGTGTTTTCACATATAATTTGAATTATTTTCATGAAACTGGTTGACATAGCTTTCATGTCATTTTCTTAGTTATAGTGTTAAGATGTTTGTATTCTACTTTTCGAAAGATTCACTGTACCCTTGTATATTGGCAACCTTAATATTAGGCCTCCAGAACTATTACTCATGACTCTAGGCAAAAATTTAGGTGTACGAGCTTAGCCAGTTAAAGCATTTTGGCCATGTGTGTCACCCTTTCTCGCCA
>CAUYQV010096926.1:0-61281 GCA_963574575.1 Galagoides demidoff
ACAGGTGCCCGCCACAACGCCCGGCCATTTTTTGGTTGCAGCCATCATTGTTGTTTGGCAGGCCCGGGCTGGGGATTCGAACCCGCCACCTTAGGTGTACGTGGCTGGCGCCTTAGCTGATTGAGCCACAGGCGCCGAGCCGCCTTTATCATCTTGACAGCAGAAGCAGAACTCCACCCCCATCTCCTTGAACTGGTCTGTCAGGGATGGGAGGGCCCAAGTAAGTCCTTTTATTATATGAAGGGGTAACTGAGGCCCAGGAGCAGAGAAGACCATGAAGACCTACACGGCAACACAGTGAAAGAACCAACCCAAGAAACCAGTCTCCTGACACCAGCTCTGTGCTCACTTGAAGACTCCCACATAAAGCAGATCCAGGCACTGTGCCAGGCCCGGGGGGTCTTCCTCTTCCCCAGAGCAGCCTCTCTCAGCATTGCCACTGCTGTCATGACCTCTTGTGTTCCTCCTCTGTCACCTGCACCCACCCAGAGCATCTCTCACTCTCAAGACCACCTCCAGAAAAGTACTGCGAGCAGGAAGAAGTTTCTACCTCTTTGCAAATGTTTGCCCAAGGCGCACTTTCCTTTGAGAGGTGGTGGCATGTGTGGTTAAGGAGGCAACTGAACCCGACTGCCTGGGCCCCAGCGCCAGCACTGCTGTTATGAGCTCTCTAACCTTGGCAGCCACCCCTTGGTACCCCTCTGTGGGGGTTGGTTGCAGGACCTCCCAAAGATATCAGAATCCAAGGACGCTCAAGTCCCCGATCTAAAATGGCAGAGTATCTGCATATAACCTACTCACATCTCCCTGAATACTTTAAATCATCTCCAGATTACTTATCATACCTAATACAGTGTAAATGCTATGTAAATAGTTGTTATACTATATTGTTTAGGGAATAGTGACAAGAAAAAATCTGTACGTATTCAGTACAGACACAATTTTTTCTTCAAATATTTTTAATCCTGGGTTGGTTGATTCCATGGATACAGAACCCATGGATGCAGAAGGCTGACTGTATCCACCTTCTCTGTGCCTCAGTTTCCCTATCGGTTGAGTGAGGTTATTACCAGAACCTGACTCGTGGATTGGGGCAAGGATTCAATGAGTTAGCATGTGTCAAGGGCCTAGACTAGCACCCCACTCCTGGCACGTGCTTGGAAAGCATTAGCTTTTGTTATTAGTCTCACACGATGTTTCCACCACCTTGGGTATATCTTCTACACAGATCCTGCAAGCCCCCACCCCAAATCCCAAAAGCCTTCTTGGCAACCTGACATCCTGGTTTCTCACCCCTTAGTCAGAGGGTGGGAGCTGTTATTAGCCCACCCCCTACCCTAAGAATACGAGCTTGAGGCTTTTGAAAACCACCTGTCCCCTTTCCAGATAAGTCCCGCCTATCCAGGAGCACTTGTGGCCCACACACGCACATGCGTACACACACACTCACATCATGCTCTCTGGCTCTTCAGGGAGAAAGGACTTCGCCACAGTTTTGGTTAATTCACTGCTTCCTGGTCCCCCCACCCCAGGGAGCCGCTCAAAGCATCCGTCCTTGTCGAATTCCAAAGGTAGCTTAGCAACAGCACCATCCACAGAGCGAACCCCAGGCGCCCAATGGTAACCTATTTTACAGCCGCCTCCATCACTTACCACCAGGCTCCTGTCAGCACCCACAGGAGCCATGGGGCCCCGAGATTGTCACCAAGGCCCCACACAAACAGCTCTCGCCTCCGTCCCACCCCCATTGGCAGCCCTAGCCCACCTCTCCCCTGCACCTTCTCGCAACCCCCACCCTCAGAGCAACCTCCCTGTATTTCCATAAAATCTGGGTACTTTGACTAATCCCTTTTCCGAACTATAATTTCCCCTGAGGCCTCTGTCAGCTGGATGTGGATTTTGTAGGATTTTTAATTTTTTTTTTTTTTAAAAAGATAGAATTATGGGGTCAGCACTTATGACCAACTCCTGTGGGCGGTGAGATCTATTTTAGATATACGGCAGGATTAAAGTGGGGAGGAGAGCACATTTAATTAAGTTGCTAATATTTAAAGAAAATTGATGAACTCCTGGTTTACGAGTAGCACAGGGGTGAACAGACCCCTCAATTCCGGGGGAGGCTTTTTATTTGATTTGCTTTCCGTTTAAATCCTGGACTCATTTTATTTGCGTAGCCGCACTGTCCGTTTAATTGTCTTTAATAAGGGAAACGTAACTCTGCTCGAATTTAATTTTGATTTAATTAGGAGGAAGTAATTAATGGCCTCGTAAATCCCATTTTTCAGCCCCCTGGGATGAGAATCCATCACTCTTGTGTTTTTCGTGTTGTTTATGATCAAGGGATGGGGCTTGAGGGAGATTTTGCCTCCAGGGCTGGCCACACTTGATGTAGTAGAAAGAACCCTGGATGTTGGGTCAGACAGGCCTTGGAGCTGCCTCTTGTCAGCTGGTGACTTCAGGCAGGATTTGGGCCCTCTCCACCCTCAGTTGGCCAATCTGTACAACAGAGAGAGAATAATCTCTGATGCACAAGGTCATTGCAAGGCATCAATGGGATAGCAGTAAGGAGTCTAGAACTGTGCCTGGTGTGTTATAGGATCTTGGTGATGACCATCTCTGGTGGAGCTTGTGTGTACGTGGGATTTAGCAGAGTGCCTAGATCCTCCAGAATCCCAGAAGTCAGTGGAGGAGGGTAATGTCAGCTGTCTATTTCATTATTCATTCATTCAGTATGTTTGGTGCTGTGCCCTGTGCTGGGTGGGTGCTGGGGATATGGAAACAAATAGCCATATGCTCCACCCTCAGGGAGCCTGAAGTCTCACGCACTCACCTACTCGTGCTCAGCTCTCTCACCCCCCGTACTTTCTTTGCAGGCATCGGCAAGGTACCTAGTGTGTGCCAGGCGCAGAGTCCAAACAGAGACAAATCAACTTTAGTACATGCCCTGAGGTTTAAGATAGCTGGGAACACACAAATGGACAAACTAGATAGTACAGGGGTGTGTGCATGGGGCAGGGACAGAGCGTGGGGAGGGCTCTTCAGCCACATGGGAGGGCATCTGAGAGGGCCGCCTGCAGGAGGAAACAAGCTGAATCTAAAAGAACAAGGTGTTGATGATGGTCCTCGGGTCTCCAGTGGGTCAGGATTTGAATCTGTGGTTATTGTGATGAACTAGGTGACCCCTCAACCCCTCCTGAGACCACATAGGAAAAGGGAGGCGTCTACACTGAACACCTCCTATGTGCTAGGAGCTTCCATATATTATCTTATGACTCTTTAGAATCTATGGGTGAATAGTCCCATTTGCAGATGAGAAAACTGAGGCTCAGAAAAGAGCAGCCCCACTTTCCCAGGCCCATGCAACAGGTCAGTAGCAAAACTGAAGCTGGCAACCAGATGCTCCCGACTCCAAACCCATCATCTTTCCTGCTTTGCTATTTGAGGGTTTTTTCCAAGTGACAAAACAAAGGCTCAGAGAGAAGAGGACTGCTGGGTGCAGGACAAAAACTGGTAACAAGGCCTCTCCCCCAGAAGTGCAACCTAGTCACTGCCCTGCACCCTCATTCTCTGCCAGAGGCATTGTAAACACACTAACCAGATTCCCAGAAGCTGCAGGAGGACCAGCGTGCGCTTTGGAGTCAAACAGACCTGGTCCCATCTCAGTCTCTTCATCTAGAAAATGGGGAGATATTTACATACTCCACAAAGCCAAGTTAGATTTCAGCAGACAACTTACAACACGTGTCTGACACAGGGTAGGAGCTCAGTAAGTGAGAGCACCATCCTCCAGCCTCCAAGCTCAGCTGAGAGCCTTGAGAAATGTCTTCCCAGGGCAGAGCCAGAGCTGCTTCCGCTCCACTCTGGAGCCGAGATCCAGGCAGGCAGGCAGGCAGGCAGGGCAAGCAGCCCCAGCACAGCCTAAATCTGTATCTTCCAGCTCCCACACAGGCTGATTGGCCCTGTCTGACTCTGCAGTCCCTGGAGATCAGCCACTAGGCCCCAGCATGAGCAGTATGTCATACTTCACAGAAGAACACCGATGACGTCACCTCTGGGTCCCATGTCCTCCTCTCCACTCCCCACTCATCAGTGATCTCTGTCGGGTCTGAGTTAAAATGTCAAGGATTGCAGGGACATGATGGAAACCCAGAATGTAGGGAAGTAAACAACCATTTACAGAGCGAGAGTACTTAGGTCATTACAAACATGCTGTCACTATACCTGTGCCAGGTAAGGCTGGATTTGATTTCTCAGGTGGGAAATCAGAGGCTCAAAGAGGTAAGATTAACAAGCCCATGGTCACAACATTAGTGAGCAGTCAAGTCAGGAGCCTGGCTTCTCACACTTAGCTGAGTGACATGTAAAAGACTTCTCCTCTCTGTGCCTCAGTTTTCTCATCCGAGAAATGGGAATAATTATTCATAGGACATAAGACAACTAATAAGATTACAGCTATGAAGCATTCCCTCCCCCCCCCCAAATGGTGACTATTCTACCACGCTGCTCAGAAATGTTTGCTCATTACGTAAGCAGGGAACAGCTCTGACTGTGAAATGGGTAAAAACACCCCAGAGCGAAGAAATCCACCCTCTCCCATCCTATCTCCCTTGAGCAAAGGTGGAAGCAAAGCATAAACAGCAAACAAGAGAGACAGGTCTCCTCATCCCCAGCACTGCCAATGATTCAGGGCTGACGTCCTGAGATAATTTTATTGGGGGCATTAAACTGAGTTATGAGGTTTTTACAATCCAGCCACTTATGAGAAATCTATTAACAGTAACTGGACAGGAAGAAGGCTTCTCAGTGGAGCCCAGGACGGGCATTAATTGGGGCAATCTATAACAGGACGGGGACCCGGAAAGGTTCCACCAGACGCCTCCATTTACTCCCCGCAATTTCTGCTGAGAATCAGCAGACTCGCCAAAAAGAGAGAGATGCCCATTAATCGGCTAATGAAATATGAAAATGTTTATGGGCCATTCAATCTTCCAAATGGCACTTCTATAATCCACCTTTCAGACACAAAGTCCCACCAGCAGAATTTATACCCTAGCTCCTCCTGCGTGGCAGGGGATGGACTTTCGTCCCCCTTCATGACAACTTCATTGGCACCTGTTCTCCTACTGAGTGGCCTGGGCCCACAGCACTCTGCCCCAAAAGAAACTTAAGGGATTTTTCGTTCATGCCCCATCTCCACAGAAGCTTAGAGAGGTGCAGGGACACACTCAAAGTCACCTGCCTCATTGGGATGGATTTTCCTCTGCTCAGGGCTGCCTGGGAGATTTGGGCATTGAAGGATAAGGACTTAGGTGTTTCTGTTTACAAGAAAACAGACTTCTTGCTCATTCCTTACCTAAGACATCTCAGGGCAGTAAAAACAGCCTGGAATCTGAAGCCTAATGGTGTCTGAATTAAATTCTAGTTATATATAGGTAACATTTAGTAATAATATAATAATAACGATAGCTACCATGTATTGGACAGTTATTATGTCTCTAGCAGAGCTGATTTTCAGCTACTACAAATGGGTGTAGTTGTGCAGGTTGTTAAAATAGTAGCAAACCTCCATCTACAGAGGGACCTGTGGGAAAGAGTCTCTCTCCTTCCCCTCACCCCAGTGCTCAGCCCCTCAGACCTCTCTCTTAGGATCCAGCCACCACTGGATTCCCACCTGGCTCAAGTGGCCACTTTTTTTTTTTTTGAGACAGAGTCTCAAGCTGTCACCCTGGGTAGAGTGCCCCGGCATCATAGCTCAAGTGATCCTCTTGTCTCAGTTTTTCTATTTTTAGTAGAGATGGGATCTTGCTTTCGCTCAGGTTGGTCTCAAATGCGTGAGCTCAAGCGATCCACCCACCTTGGCCTCCAAGAGTGCTAGGACTACAGGCGTGAGCCACCGCGCCCAGCTGCAGCACCATTCTGTGGGCAGTCCCCTGCCACTCTGGTTGTGAAATACTATACGTGTCACATGGTGCCCAGTTGCTGCTAAAGGTCTTCTGTAGATTCTCAGTTCAACGAACCCTCAACAGCTCTAGGAGAGAGATGCCATTAGGATTCCCATGTTACAGTCGAAGCAACTGAGGCCCAGAGGGGTGCACTGACTTGGGGGAGGGGGCACAGGGAGGTGGTGCCAGAGCCCTATGCCAGCCGGCACTTCCTGTCCCTTCCTGTGGGCTCCTTTCCAGCTGCTTTAGGATGAGTGAGGAAGCCTGGGCTATGGCCAGGGCAGCTCCTCCAGCAGTCTGGCCTTAAGGAAATCATCCCACTTCTCAGATCCTCAGTAGGAAAATGAAAAGAACAATCCTTTAAAAGAAGAGAGCAAAACCTGCTCTTGTAGGTTTCTCTTTCGTTAAAGACTCTGAACCAGATAAGTCTAGAAGTTGCTTAGCACAGTGCCTGGCGCATAGTTGATGCTCCTTTGATCTTCGACCCTTTTTCTCCTCCCTCCCTGCACTCCCTGTCCTCCCCACATGCCAAGTCTTGAGCCTGGCTCTCCATATGCCTCAAAGTGTAAGATGCCATTCTGACCTCATGGGCCCCAGAGTCTAGGGAGAGAGGGGCCTATAATTCACAGCAAGGCTATGGACCAGCAGCCTGGAAGTTTGTTAGAAATGCAAACTCTGAGGCCCCATCCCAGGACTCAGAATCTGTATTTTACCTACTTCCCAGGTGATTTGACGTGTGTGAAGTTTTGAGCTATGCTGGCTGCAGCCATCCGGCTTGACATACTGAGAGATCCTGGAGGGGAGTTAGAAGGTGCTAATCTGGGAATCCAGAAAAGCTTGCTTGCTTGCTTGCTTGCTTGCTTTTTTTTTTTTTTCTTTTTTTTTGAGATGAAGTTTCACTATGTCACCCTCTGTAAAGTACTGTGGCATCACAGCTCACAGCAACCTCAAACTCTTGGGCTTAAGCGATTCTCTTGCCTCAGGCTCCAAGTATCTGGGATGACAGGTACCCACCACAATGCCTAGCTATTTTGTTGTTGTAGTTGTCATTGTTAGGCAGGCCCGGGTCAGGTTCGAACCCGCCACCTCCAGTGTATGTGGCTGGCACCCTAGCTGCTGAGCCATAGGTGCAGAGCCCAGAAAAGCTTCTGTGAAAGGGTAGCAGTTAAGCTGAGCCTTGCAGGATGAGTAGACTTCAGTAGGCAGAGAAATAAAGCCAGTGGCTCACACAGGGAGCTCCATGGCTCGGTGCCGCTGAAGGTCAGAGAGGTGTGGAGATGGCTCTGGACTTCATTGTAAAGAAGTCAGTGGGGAGCCATGAAAGGATTGCAAGCAGGAGAGGTCATATTTAAATCTGCCTTTGAGGCTGGTAGCTCTGGGTGCAGAGGGGAAGGGAGAGCCCCAGACTGCAGTGAGCAAGGCTGCCCTGGCCTCGGTGTGCTGGAGAAGAGAAGAGCATGTGATAGGCCCCCAGTGGGACTGGAGGGGAGACCAGGAGGAGCTGCCACCCCAGCCTCCCCTACCTCCTTCCTGCCTCCCCAGATCCACTCGGACTCAGACGAGGGTGACGGGGCCATCAAGTACACCATCTCAGGTGAGGGCGCTGGGACCATCTTCTTGATCGACGAGCTGACCGGTGACATCCATGCCATGGAGCGCCTGGACCGAGAGCAGAAGACCTTCTACACACTGCGGGCCCAGGCTCGGGATCGCGCCACCAACCGCCTGCTAGAACCCGAGTCGGAATTCATTATCAAGGTGCAGGACATCAATGACAGCGAGCCTCGTTTCCTGCACGGCCCCTACATCGGCAGCGTGGCTGAGCTCTCACCCACAGGTGGGCTGTGGGCTATAGGGGCAGGGCAGGGTGATGTGCTCACGAGGGGCAGGGTGCTGCCAGGTCCCAAGTGGAGCCTGTGGGGAGGAAGAGTGGCTGATGCTCAGGGGAGGGGCAGGGGAGATAGGGCACTGGGTACAGACATGAGACCAAGGTGCCCTCTGGGGTCAGCCATGATCCTGGACAAAGCCATGCATTGGACCTCAGTCACATTCATGGACACAGCCCTCACATGGACATGGACCTGCACATGGACACATATAGTGGGGCATGGTCATGCATGGTCACATACAGTCACAGATCTAACACAGCTGCAGATCTAGACACACCACTCACCCAACTTCTCTTCTGTGCCTGCACACAACCCCCCCTTGTATACACAACCGCCCACTCAAGCAACACCTGGACCCAGTCGTCACACAGACAGAGCTGGATACCTTGGCATAGCCCTTCATAAAAGTTCAGCTACATGCAGACCCAGCACACCCCTTGGGAACAACCCCACACAAACAGAGTCCCAGCTTCAGGCACACCCACAACCAGGGATAAACATTGGGACACAGCTTAACAAAGGTCCAACCACACACCCAGACACAACCTCATACCCCGACACAGCCACACTGTATCAAAAGAGGTCAACTTTTGGATATATTGCGAAAGTAGAGCTGAAAGCATTTGCTACCCCTCACACAGAGGTTCTGCACAGATTTGGCCATACATGTAGGCACAGGCATATGCCACGAGCAGGCATTGCTGTCCCAGGGCCCAGCTCCACTACAGCACAGTCCAGACAGCCACGGCCACAGCCAGATGAACAACATCCAGGCAGCTTCATTCACTGCCTACAAGGAAGCCAAGACTCACCAAGACCCAGTCACCTAGGAATACAGGCTCGTGATGGCTGGGCCCCTAGCACAGATTCAGTTACACTTACCCAAGTATGGCTGCACACACCCAGGGGACTGAACCCACACGTGGAAAGGCAGCACACACACGAAACACACATTTGCATGAAGACATCAGACACAGCCATACTCAGAAACCCATTCACACAGCAATAGGACACTGAGGCTAAAGGTTGGAGGGCTCTGCCTGACTGTCAAAGCCCCACTTAGCCTGAGCTTCTCTGGTAGAAACTGGAGTCATGGGGTGAGAAGCATAAGGGAAAGCTGCCACCTCCTTCCCCCTGTGTTCCCTGAAGTCATTTGCAAGCCAGGCGAGAGGCAGAAGAGCCACACTAGCTCCTAGGCAATGCTCCATCGCTGACTCGCTGTGGCCAAGGCTCAGCACTGCCTCTCTCTGGACCTCGCAGCTCTATGACTCCATGTCCAAGGCAGGGGTACTTACTTGGGCTCTTGGTGGAGGGTATAGTCACCTCTGGCTTCCCCAGGGTGGGCCATATATGGTAGATTGGCAGATAATAAACAGGCAGTCAGCAGGGGAAGTAGATCAGGGAGAAGGTGGGGACAAAGGGATGATAGGAGAATGGGGAACAGCAGTAGGGGTGAATATGGGTGCAGGTTGGTGTACACAACCTGCATATACACGTGCATACCACATGTGTACAGATGTGTACACACATGGCTAGCTGAGGGGTACTGTCGGGTCTGTGCATGCATGTGACATGCCATGTGTATATTTGAGTATACTTATTCATTTGTCAAACAAATATTTTTTGACTACCTATGATGTGAGAAGTGGGGACACAACAGTAAACAGGCAAACAAGACTCCCTGCTCTCATTCTGGCTATGGAAGACAGGCAATAAGCAAGTAAACAAATAGATTGTTGGCCCAGTAAGTCCTCTCTGAGGAAGTGACATTGAAGCAAAGACCTGAAGGAAATGGGAGCATGAGTCCTGTGCAGAGAGAACAGCACATGCAAAGGCCCTGGGGCTAAATTCCCCTAGGAGAAGAAGCACCAGGCCATGCAGCTATGTAGACCATACTCAGGGTTTCCCCTGTTAGGCTGAGCAAGGTAAGTCCATGGAGGGTCTTGTTCAGAGGAATGACATGATCTGAATTAGTTTGATCATGACTGTTTCATGAAGAATAGTTGGACAGGGAAAGGGCCAGGGCAGAAGCAGGGTACCCCAGGAGGAAGATATGCAGTTAACCAGACAGGAAATGATGGTGGCTTGGAACAAGGTGGTCCAGGTGGGGGTGTTAAAAGAGGTCAACTTTGGGATATATTGTGAAAGTAGAGCTGAAAGCATTTGCTAATGGATCCGATGTGGGGTGTAAGGGAAAGAAAACTCAAGGATGACTGTTGGGATTTTAACCTGAGCAATTAAATAGATGGCATTTCCATTTGTTAAGACAAGAGGAGCAGGTTTGGGGGATGAAGGGAAATCAGGACTTTGGTTTCAGACATGCTGAGTTGAAGTTCTTACCAGGCAGCCAAGTGGAGGTCATGAACAAAGCAGTTGAATATACAAGTTCAGTGGAGAGGTCTGGGCTGGAAAGGGAACTTTGGAAGTCGTCAGTGGCAGAGACCCATGGAATTTCAGGGCCCCACAAGAGCTTAGAAATTAATTTTGCAAATGGGGAAACTGGGGCTCAGAGAGACAGTACATGTCCAAGGTTACGGGGCAAGCCAAAGGTAGCACAAGTCCCTGACTTCCCAGGCCCAGAAGCTCCCACTCCCTGACTTGGACTCTGACCTCAGAAGATATGTCCCCCACCTCCCTCCACCCAAAAGTGACCTCACATTTCTGCATGGAAAAGACCAGAAAGGTGGTGAGAGCTGATGCTGGAGAAGGAAGCAGGAGCCACAGCTGGAGGACTTGAAGGAAGCAGTAGGCTGGGAATGGCAAGGGGGTGACATGGGAAGGCTTATAATTTAGAAAGCTCCCTCTGCTGCACGGGGGAGCATGGTGGAGGATGGGGTACTGGGGGAGGAGCAGTCCCATGTTCAACAGGGTGGTTTGTCCATCGCCACCGCATTCTCACTGTGACTCTTTGAGAGGTGGCAGGGCTGATGTTAAAATTCCCATTGAACAGATGGGACAGAGACTCAGAGAGGAGAGAAGCTGTAGCTACAGTCACGTAGCAAGTCAGTAAGGGAGCAAGTTGCTGTGCTTGGCTCCCAGGATGTTAGCGTGAAAAGGGTCCTTATTTCACAGGTGGGGCAACTGAGACCAAGAAAAGGGCAGGGACTCATCAAAGATCACACAGAGAGTAAGAAGCAAAGCCAGCCCTGGGTCTGTGAGCACTGGCCTAAGAGACCCAGCCCCACCCCATCTCCCTCTCCCAGCCCACTGACTCTCACCTCACCTTCTACTTAGGAAAGAGTGGGGAGGCAGGGTGACTCAGTTTGGACAAGCTGGGAAACCCAAGGAGAGGGAGGGGGAAGCAGAAATTAAATTAGTTTATTTCATTTCAGCAACTTTTTGAAAGGGAAGCAAATCTGACACCGGGGTGCTTGCAGAGATTTCCAGGCGGCTTTGAAAATCAGTCACAATTACCGAGCCTCCTGATCTGGGCTGCGGAGGGCGGGGCGGACAAGCAGCACCAGGGTCCCAGCAGCTTTGGAGATCAGAGGGAGCAGGGACGCAGCTTGGGACATGAAAGGCAGCAGAGCTTGCAAATTAAACCACTCATAGCTTAAAAGGGAAGGGAAGTGTGCCGGGGGCCACCGATGAGCCACGCTTCTGACAAGGGGCACGCCAGCCACACTGAGCCCAGTGTAGCAAAGCAGGTCCAAGCTGCCAGTCAGGAGGCCTAGCTCCTCCAGTGACCTTGGGCAAGTCTCTGCCCCCTCTGGACTCCAAGTTACCTGCTGAGCACTGAGGGGGTTTCATTCAAACAAGGGGCATTTACTGAGTGCCTACTATGTGCCAGGAACTGTTCCAGGCATTGGAGATTCTTAGGAGGCCTACATACTATAGGAAGGAACCAACAAGCAAATGTCTAATATGCCCAGTGCGGTGCGAGCTACACAGAATACTATTCAGAGAGAGGGGTCAAGGGAGCCCTCTCTTTCTATAAGAGGACATTTGAACAAAGATCTGAAGGAAGGGAACCTCCGGAGCTATGTGAAACAATGGTTTTCCAACTTCCTTGTGCATCTGAATTACCTGAAGGGCTTGTTAAAACACAAATTACCTCCCCCACCTGACAAGAGTTTCTGGGCTGTTAGAAATGTTTGCTTTTTTTTTTTTTTTTTTTTGTCTCACTTTATCATCCTCAGTAGAGCACCATGGCATCATAGCTCACAGCAACCTCAAACTCTTGGGCTCAAGCGATTCTCTTGCCTCAGCCTCCTGAGTTGTTGGGACTATAGGCGCCTGCCACAATGCCCAGCTATTTGAGAGATGAAGTCTCGCTCTTGCTCAGACTGGTCTCAAACCTGTGAGCTCAGGCAATCCACCCACTTTGGCTTCCCAGAGTGCTAGGATTATAGTCATGAGCCACCACACCCAGCTAATGTTTGCATGTTTAACAAATTCCCAGGTGTTGCTGATGCTGCCAGGTTGGGGACCAGACTTAGAGAACTACTAAGCTAGAGGAAGAATGTTTGGGCAGAGGGAAGAACAAGTGCAGAGGACCCGAGGCATAGTGCATCTGTTATATTTAAGGAATAGCAGGAAAGTCAGTGTAGCTAAAGAGGCGTGAGTGAGGGGGGGAGTGTCCAGATACCTTTATGTGCCAGAAGCTGAATCACACAGGTTTGGGTAGCCATTGAAAGGTTTTCCTGTTGTGCTCTGAGTGGGATGGGGAACAGAGGAGTGACAGGATCCAACTTATATTTTAAAAGAATGTCTTGTTGGCTGCCATATTGAAAATAGACTGTAAGGACAAGGTTGATAGTAGGGAGATCAGTGAGGAGATGACTGCAATAGTGCAGGCAGGTAGAGACAGTGGTCTGGGCCATTGCCATTGCCATTGCCATTGCCGGTGGTGAGTAGAGATGGGATTACAGGTGTGCAGTGAATGTGAAGCCAACAGGGTCTGGGAGGGATTAAATGTGGGAGCGAGAGACAGAGGAGATAACAATGTGCTGAAGTATGGGGCCTGAGCAGCTGGATGGATGGAGCTGCTATGGCCGAGGTGGAGACTGCTCCAGGAAGAGTGGGTTTGCAGAATAAACTAATAATTCATCTTTGGGTGTGCTAAGAACCTCTTCAGTACCTCTACTGAAAACTCAAGTGGAGATGTCAAAAGGACAGTTGGGTCTATGAGTCTGGATGCCAGGAGAGGGATGGAGCTAGAGAGACAACTTTGAATGTCATCAGCAGAGAGAGGGAATTTACAGCAGGAGGCCAGATGAAATCAACAAGAGAGTGAGTTTTGATACAGGAGAGTTGAACTACATAATCTTTCAATGCAGGGGAGCGAACCCCCCTTCCCTAGCATGTTACCCTCTAACCAGTGGACAGGCAGAGGATTTCACAGGCCTCCCCATGCCCAGTCCAACATGCCAGCTCTCTATAAGACGCTACTCATGGCACTCTTGAAGATACAGAAACAGAAATTTAATACAACATATATTTATTAACCACTACTTTATCCTGGCCACTGCAGGGGATATAAAGATAAGTAATTGAATTAAATCCACAAATGTTTATTTGCACCCATTATAGCCAAGGCCTCCAATATACTTGGCTCTGTAGGGCTTGCAAAGATGAGTCACCCAGCTTAGCAAGCATTTATTAGCACCTACTTTCTATATAGCCCCACGGAGGATAGAGAAATAAGTAGTTGCTTTTAATTCAATAAGGCACGTATTAGTGCCTGTTTGGTACATAGCACTTTGCTAGGTATGGAGGAAGATAAGACACCACCCCGGACCTCAGAGTGGTAGCAGATCACTTGAATCTCTGTGCCCATCCTAATCGTTTGGTAGTGGCTCTAAGGCTGTGTTCAGGCTCAGCCAAAAAGAATGCCAGAGTGGATTAGTGGTGTCTGCCACAAGCAAAAGAAAGAGAATGTGGTGGGGTGTATGCCTTAGGATTGACACTGCTGGACCATGGGATTGGGGTTCAGTAGACTGTGGGAATATGCAAGGCCCTGCTGCAACTTCTTTTCTGTGTATTCCAATCCCTCTGTGAGTCTGTGAGCAGCATCTCTAATAGATGGGAAGAGACTGTTTGGTAGTACAGCCTGCACTTCTTGGGACATTCACTAAATAATAGCTATCAGCCAACACTGCTTTCACAGAGCTATTTCCCTTTATTCTCACAATCCTGGGGAATAAGCAGGGCAGGTATTAGTGTCCTCGTTTTACCGAGGCAGAAATAAATGCAAAGAGAGATAAAGTGATTTGTCTGAGATTCCACAGGAAGAGCTAGAGCGAGAACTAGCCCCAGAACGTGGAACCAAAACCCAAGTTACTTGCCTCAGCATCCGCGGCTTTCTTTGGGGAAACAGTAGTTTCTTGCACAGAACCTTCATCATTTTCATATCCCTAATCTCATTTCATCCTCGCAGGGACTCTCTCGGGTTAAGTGTCAACACCCCCATTTTATAACCAAGGAAATTGAGGCTCAAGAGGGGAAGGAAAATAAAGTTGGGGGGAGAGCACAGTGTCTGCTTCCTAAATCCAGTGCTGGGGGTGTGAGGGGCAAAGAGGACAGGAGGAAGGCAGGAGGCGGTGTGATCCCCAAGGGTCTCGTTTGAGGAGGGCAGCATCAGGCTGGGAGCCTCTGACTGTCCCGTCTGCAGCCAGAGAGTGTGGCTCAGCAGCCCTCAGGCCCAAGCCAAGAATCAATCGCCGGCCTCTGCAGAGACGACTTCTAAAGATGTTTTTAATTAAAGTCCAGGAAGATCTATATGTGCAATATCTCCTTGCCTAGCAACGGCACTGGCGCTCACCCCCCGGTTGGAGGAACGGGACAGGTGGTTTCTGGAGGCCGGGGGAAGGCAGCAGAGAGGTGCAAAAGCATTGGCCCTCAGGAGGTGGCCCCATGGCCCTGGAGATCATCCCTTCTTTTCCACCAACGAATCATCCAACAAACACAAGCACTCCGTCTATGCTAAGCCCTGTGTCCACATGAGACTGCGGTGCCAAGATGATAGAGCTACCATCCTGCCCTCCAAGGGTGTAGCACATAGTAGGTGCTCTGGTGATGTTGGAATGGATAGAACTGAATCATTGAGGAAACAAGAGGTACTTTCTGCTACTGGCCAAAGGATGCTATTGCTGATACTTAAAATGTCACTGTCCCAAACAAAACAAGTCACTAGACTACATAACAGAGGGCCACATGTAAATGTAGAGAGGACAGAAGAGCTGTGGGTCTCAATTTGAGGTGGTTAGGAGAGTCTTACTCAAGGGGACGTATTAGATGTGCGCACACACACACACTAGGGACTGCCTGGATATGCAAGTCCATGGCCAGGATCCATGAGGAAAGAAAGAATACAGGGAGGAGGTCGGGAAATTCCCTGGAGACCTTGGGAAAGGGTGTTTGCAACATCAGGGGTCCCTCACCTCATCAGGCCAAACCTCGCCTTTCTGCTCCTTGTCCCGCCTCTCCCTCCTCCTGCCCCCAACTTTATATGTGTCACTGTGTCTGCTTCATCTTCTCGGTTTCCTACTTAACCTCTGTATTTCCACATCTTTCTGTCAAAGTATCTCTGTCCCACAGTCCATCCTTCTGTCTCTCAGTCCCCCTGACCCTCAATTCTCCATCTCTGACCCACTTCCTTGCCCCTTCTCTCCACATTGCCTTCTCTATAACTTGTCTCTGGACCCGCTCCTCCTGTGTGACCCCTGCCTGCTTCTCCTGTGTATCATTCATCTGCATTCAGCTGACCTGGCCAGGCAGCTGGAAGCAGGGTGAAGGCCACCCGGCCCTGCCGGCATTGTAAGTGATAGAGTTGGGAGGAGGGAGTTTGAGAAGGGGCTTGTTTCCTGTGTAATCTGAGCTTTCCCAGGGACTCGACAAGTGGTTTTTAATTTTTAATAGAAAGCATTCCGCGCAGTGCTGGCAGCAGCAGGGGGTGGGACTCATTTTTTATAAATGTTTGAGAAGCTAAATATGAGCCTAGGGTTTCCCCAGGCCCAGCAGGGTGGCAAAGGGAGGTATGGAAGAGGCAAGATGATAATAATTACAAACATCTTCCTAATAATGACATTTGGCCACCTCAGTTGAGCACTCTATTTTTTTCCAAAGTGCTTCCTCTCTTTCTCTCATTGAGGGGTCTCCCATACCCAGGGAGGCAGAAGTGATAAAGTGTTATCTCCATTTTACAAAAGGGGAACTGAGGCCTGATCAGATCAAGTAGTTTTTCCACAGCCACACAAAGCTAAGGGCTGGAAAAAGAATGTATGTCTGCAACCCCAGAACTCCTCTCCCTGCAGGACCGTTCCAAGACAGCCAGCCAGGGCTCTTCCTGGGGGCTCCGGAGCCACAGTCTGCAGCCTCAATTTCATCTTGCAGATAGCAAGGGTTAATGGATGAGAAAGAGAGGAATTCTGGCCTGGGTGTCAGGGCACAGGTCCCAAGGATGGCTCCTTGACAAACCATCTCAGAGCCACCCAAATAAATCAGAAATGAGGAGTAGGCAAGCCCCCTGCCTCCCGATGCTAGAGCCCAGGGATGTCTTAGTCAGGCCAAGGGCATGGCCCAGATGCCTCCTGACCACACAGAGAGAAGGGAAAGGAACGAACTCTGGGTGAGCACCCACTACACACCCAACTTCACCAGCTGCTTAAACCCGTCATCTCTCTAATCCTCACACCATCTCAGAGACTCAGAGTGGGGCCCTCTAATATTACAAGTGAGGAAACAGGCCAAATGCGGGAAAGATCTGACTAAGGCATAGAGCAAGGAAGTCACGGGATTTGAACTCAGGACCCTATGATGCAAAAGCCTCCACAGAGATGTGAGGGGCATTCCCTCTCAGGAGTGTCCAACTTCTCATACTGACTTCAGTGGGAGGCGCTCTAATGATTTGGTGACATGTGTCATCTGGCTGCTTCCTGGTGTCACAGTCTCAGGATGGGCTCAGTCAGTCAGAGAGGGGAGCACATTGGCTAGACAGACCTGGGTTTGACTCTTTCCCTACTATTTACTAATGATGTGGCCTTGGAAAAGTCACTGAGCCCCTCTGTGACTCAATTTCCTCCTCAGTTCCATTTGGGGGGCTGGGTCTAGGGCATCTGTTCTTAAACCAGGAGGCACTTTCGAATCACTCAGGAGCTTGTAAAACTACCTTTGCCTGGGCTGCACTCCCAGGAGTCCTATTTAATTGGCCAGGGATGGGCCTCAGCATTGGTTTCATTTTAAAGCTCTCAAGAGATTCTATTGTGCGGCCAAGTTGAGAACCACTGGTTTCTGTGCTCTCCAAGGACCAGCCTTTCCATATCCCACACAGATCCTTGGGCCTTGAGATCCTGGTTGCTCAAAAATCAATTGGGCAATGCTTCCTATTCCAGCTTGGAACAGAAGGGCTGATCAGCAATCTAACGGACAGTGAACCAACCACTCATCCCAGCCAGCCCCCGTCCTACTTCCAGAAGTTAGGGGAGGACAATCTGAACTCAGCTCCTTGCCATTCCTCTCCTCTTCTCCTCTTTTTCTTTTTGTCTCTGAGTCTTCCCTCCCACTCACCTCTCTATTCTACTCCAGTTGACCTCTCCTCTTACTTTTAAAAAGGCGGGATACGTGTGGGTTTTGACATCAGACCCACCGGGGTTTGAATCCTGCTTCTACTTCCTCGCCAGATGACCTTGGCTAGGCACTGTCCTCAGTGCTGAACACGGAAATCTATTTGAGTTCTCATAACAATCTGAGAGTGTGGTAGTACTGTTACCCCTGTTTCACAAATGAGGAAATTGAGGTTCAATACTTAACTTCACTCAACCTCAATTTCCTCCTGTGTAAGGGGGAAGTCTTAATATAGCCTATCTCAAGGCTTTACTCTGTAAGTTTCATGAGATAATATACATGCAGGGCTTATATCATAGTATCTGCCACAAAGTAGTTAATCAGTAAGTGGAATCTATCATTAGAGGAAGATGTTATTGAATAAGGTTATATAATTAACAATGGGATTCATTATTATTCACATTTGCACACCCCACTGCACACAACAGTCCCCTCAGCTGATAGAGAGGGAATAACATGGGGATGTGCTGGAGTCGGCTTATACCAGCTCTTGAGAGCCACATACTGGTTTTCAAGAGTTTTGTGGGCTGGTTGATATCATGTGGAAAACCTGAAATTGGGCCATGATTGGAGAATTTACACCATGGAAATCAGCAAACACCATAAAGTAGGGCATTGCTCCCCACCCCCCTACCCCCTGGGAGCTGATGGTTAAATACTTGGCAGCACACCACCGCATCTGTATCACAGAGCTGCTGTGAGGTCTGAAGGAAAGAACAGGCATGACAGAGCACTGTAAAATGTAAATTGCTGAACGTATGGGAGATGACCCCGAGGTGGTCCACAGCAGTCACAAGCCTGGCTCCCTTTTGTCTGCCAATTCTGGGGAGCTGCTGACTTGTGAAGAAGGTGAGTGAGGGTGTGTGGCCTGAAGAAGCTATTCCCGTGGGGCCTGGGGAACAGTGGTGAATCACTGACCCTTCACCATCCCCACGTGTCGGCATTAACTGTAATGGCTGCAATAAAGAATCCCGGATTGGGGAAATGATTCCATCATCCCCTCGGGAGTTCCTAGGATGTGGCCAGGGAGAGAGAGAGAGCTCTTAGCCGTGTCTCTGGGGAGTCACTCAGCCCAGCATTGTGCCTCACTCAGGGGGTGGGGAGAGCATGGGGGAGAGTCACAGGGAGACCCTCTCACATAATAGTTACAACAGCCACTATTTATTGCACTCGCCACTTGCCTGATGCTTTATGTATCTTCTTCCATTTCAATACCTTTTCAATACCTCTGAGAGGAGGAGGCATAATCGTACCGTTGTAGACTGGCATGCCATGCCTCCCTAGACAACAATAACCACTGGGTTCTTGGCATGGACCAGGCGCTGTCCTCGGTGCTGAACGTGGAAATGTATTTGGATTCAAAAAATGATCTCAGGAGATTTGTAATACCATCAGCCTCGTTTCACAAATGAGATAATTGATGCACAAAGGGATTTGTGACATGTCCAAGGTCAAACTTCTACTGAGTGGCAGCACCATCACTAATTGTGACTCAATATACCAAGCCACTCACCCCAAAGTCACCGTGCTAGCACTGACATTGGTTCCCAGAAGGGCTTTGGTTTCACAGAGTCCTGGGTCCAAATCCCTCTACCACTTCCTCACTCTGTGCCCTAATCTAATCTTTTCTCCCATCTAGGCTTTTTCCTCTCTTGTAATATTAGAGGGGCCCATTCTGAGTCTCTTAGATGCTGTGAGGATTAGAGATGACGGGTTTAAGTGGCAGATGAAGCCGAGAGTATAGTGAGTGCTCACTGGAAGTTCATTCCTTTACTTTCTTTCTGTATACTCAGGAGGCACCTGGGGCTGTGTCCTTGTCCCTGAATAGAAGACCCCATCATTAGAGAGGGGACAGCTTCCCAGGCAGCTCTGATATGGGTGCCATGAAACTGGTGTGGCCAAAGAGAGAAGCGCATTGCAGGGCCAGTTTAGGAGGCTGGGAAGGGTAACTGGAGAGGGAAATGAGAAATGCAAAAGAGTGAAAAATAAATACATGTGTCTGTCTGGAATGATCGAGGGCCCCAGGCTGGAGGTGGGAGAGGCAGGCGGCATGCCGGGCTTAGCAGAATTGCTGCAGTAGCACTTCCACAGTCTTACTCATTAGCCAGGCAGCGAACTGGCCTCGCCTCCCAGCAAACCACCCTGCTAGCCCAGAGAGCTCACCCCAGCCCCAGGAGGGCCCCACCCTACCCCACCAGCAGGGCACCCAACTGAGGGCATCTCCCTGAAGTGAGGTCTCAGCCTCTTCCCGTTTGAGTCATATCTTGAGTCCCCACGACTCCTTTGGCTCTTCTACCTCATTCCCTTCTTTTTCTGAAAAGGTTTGGGTGAACCAGATGGCTTTACTGGGTCCCTCATATGACCCTTCCTTACCCTTATATCCACCCCCACCCGGTCCAGCCTCACGTCCCAAGCCTGCTTTCGTCAAATTGAACATGATGTCAAATTAGAGCCATCTCTGGGACAGGCCGAAAGAAGCTCCCAGTTTAATGAGGCAGCGTCAAAAATCAATAACTTAATTGCCGCTCTTTGATGGACTTTTATCCAATTTATACTCTCCCCAGCAGCCTACGTGCACAGCATGTGGAGAAGTGTGTGCGTGCCTGGGGGTGGACTGCCTGGACACCAAGGGGGAGGGGCGAGGAGGGCACCTGGGCCCACAGCCAACTACTTTCCAAAGGGAAAGCTGGGTGCTGCCATTCTCTGCCCAGGGGCCAAGTGACACTGGCTGGTGAGCCCCAGTGAACGTGGTTGTCCCTATGGGCTGTCCCCTACGACCAAGAACATAATGGAAGGAAGGAGGCAGAAGTCTCTTGAAGATTCAGGAGGGGCTGGAGTGGTTATAAAGGTCCTGGGTTGGGGGTAAGGTCCTGGTTTGCAGCCCTGGCTCTAGCTCTGACTGCCATAACCTTAACTGGTAGTATCCATTGTTGCCACCACCTGCTCTGTGCTTGGAGTTTAGAATTCATTTCCTCAACCTGGTGAACCAAAGACTGGGATTATCCGCATTTTTCTAAAAAGGAAACTGAGATTTAGAGAGGCTGTGTTTCCTTGCCGGAGCCAAATAGCTGCGAACCACCTATACTGGGCCAGGTCCGACTTCACAGTCGTGCTTGAGCCAGTAGGACAGCCCCAGGTCAAGAATCAGGTTGGGACTCAGGGCCAGGATGGGGACTGTGTGTTTCCAGGGAGTCCTCTCCCAGCTTCCCTGGGGTGGGGAGAGCCAAGGAAACAGCAGCCCCAGATGACACATGTCTCGCTTGGTCCCCCGGGCCCAGGCACGTCGGTGATGCAGGTGATGGCCTCGGATGCAGATGACCCCACTTATGGCAGCAGCGCTCGGCTGGTATACAGCTTGCTGGATGGCGAGCACCACTTCACCGTGGACCCCAAGACTGGTGAGAGGCGAGGCCGGGGGAAGGGGTGGAGCCACAGGGCGGGGGCGGAGACCGGGCGGGGCCGGGGAAAGGGGTGGAGCCACATGGTGGGGGCGGAGACTGGGCGGGGCGGGGCCTCAGCCACAGCCGAGGTCACCTCCAGAGGTCTCAGCGTGGAGAGAGGCCTCCAGGGCGCTACCAGAGAGTTAGGGTTATCCAGGCAGGAAGAGGAAAGGGACAGGAAAGAAATGGGGTTGGGAGGGCATCCTGCAAAACTGTCAGAGAAACAAAAAGGCAAGAGGCTGTGCCCATGGGTGTCCTGAAAAGACCTGAAAGGCTCCACTTGTCCTTGGAGCTAAATTGCAGCAAATTGTCCACAGCCCTTCCAGGGTCACAAGTGTAGGTTGGGGGGAGGGCACTGGCTGGTAAAGAGCTCCGTTTTGGCAATTTTGAGAACCCTGTTCCCAGAGCAGTTGTTACATGTGTCTCCTTCCCGCAACACCACCAAACAGCAGCACCTCCTCCCATGGTCCCCCACTTCACTCACTGTGAGGTTAGAACTTGACATCTCCGAGGTTCCTTGGAGGAGGAGGGCCAGGAGGACAGAATGAGGAGACTGAGGCCCAGACAGGTCAAGTGACTCAGCAGAGATCACCCAGCTGGGGGTGGCTGCTGATGCTAGTTGTGGGGGCAGGCACTCTCACTGCTCCTGGGGTAGGAGGGGCAGGACAGGGATAAAGGTGAAAGATGGGATATCAGACACCACAGAACATTTATCAAATGCCCTCGGGGGCCCACAGCATATGCGTGAGCAATTAAGACTCAAGGTTTTTTGGAAGCAGCAGCAGTAATCTCCAAAGGGTAAGAAGCTGTTGGCCAGATTGAGATTCCAGAGAAGGGCATTCCAGGCAGAGGGCACGGCTCAGGCAAAAGCTGGGGGGAAGAGAGGAATTGTAAGATCAGCATGTTGAAAGGTGACATGAAAAGGCTGGCAGGGGCCTGGGTTTGACTGTGGGTATCAGCCAGGCTAAGTAAGGGTGGGGGGACAATTGATGGATTCGAGTTTTTGAATTATTTTGTGTGCATTTTCATTTCATTTAGGGGGGAAGGGAATTTCATCCTATGAGCACAGTTATAATCATATTCTCTTACACATAGTATCTTCATTATTTTTCTCTTTCTAAAAGTGATGCATTTTAGAAAACATTCAAACATTGAAAAAATGTTAGAAAGAAAATAAAAAAGTAATTCCTACTCCCTGTCCACAGTTATTGCATACCCAAAGGTGGCCACTTAGTGTATGAGATCTTACACTCATTCACTTGTGAAAATATTGTTGTTTTTTTTAATAGATACACATTTCAAGGTTTAAAATTCAGAAGTCTAAATAGGCATTTAGTAACAATTCTTCACCCCACCCAGTCCCCCAGCCATCAAGTGTGTCCCAAGGCAACCAATATAATTTGCTTGTGTATCTTTCCAGAGCTATTCTACACATGTACAAGAAAACAAGGTGTATTTGTTTTATTTTTTTACATGAATGGTGGCTGTAAATGTAAATGGTAATTCGTGCTATACATACGGCTTGCCTTTTTTGCTTGACAATATATCTCGCAGATTATTCCATATCAGTACATAAAGAGCTTCTTCATTCTTTTATTTAATGGGTGTTATGGATACACTGAAATTTATCTGGCCAGTCCCCTACTGATGGGCACATACACTGTTTCCAATCTTTTTGCTACAGTGAACAATGCTACAGTGAATAACCTCATACATACATCATTATGGGCTTGTGTGAGTGTATCTGCAGGATAATTTTCGGAAAGTGCAAAGTCTGGGTCAAAGAGCACATGCATTTGGAATCTTGATAGATAATGCCAAAATGTATCAAGTGACACTCTGTAAGCCAACTGGGAGAGTACCTGTTTCCTCTCCTCCCTACCAACATTGAGGCTTCATCAATGACTTCTAAGCAAGGAAGTGATAAGCTCAGGTTTTCATTCTAATGAGATCCTTCCAGCTGCTGCTGTAGAGCTCGACTCAGGGGCAGGAAGACCCTGGAGTCTGGGGTACCCAGCATAGAGCCCTGACAGACAAGAACCAAAACCCTGCACCCTTCCCTGACACCTGCTCAGATTCCTTCACGTACCTGTTGAGTTTGGGGACCAACAGGGATGAAGGTAGTGAGGGTTAGTTGAGTTGCTAAGGAGAGACAAGGGGGGTGGGGTGGCAATGAGACCCTCAAAGGGCAAATCTTGGATGAATCTATAAGACTAGATTGAGGAAGGAATTGGGAGTTTCTCTCAACCCCATTGGGTTAATTCATCTAGGCAGGGGCATCACCAACAGAAACAGGAGGAATCTAAATTAAGAAAAACATCCAGGAGCAGAAGAATTAGCCAATGTGCCCCGGGATGCAGTGCACAGCTCAATAATTCCGCTTTAACCATATTGGGTTAAGATGTGAGAGGAGGGGGAAAGAAACATCTGGAACTTCTAGCAGGACACCTGAAATATGGGCATGAACCTTCAGTCGCCCGTGGGGATGACAATACCCCACATAATTGTTGTGAGGCTTCAGTGGGAGAGTTCATTCATTCAATACCTATTTATTGAGTCCCTACTGTGTGTCAGGCTCTATTCTAGGCACTGGAGATGGAGCGTATCTAAGGCTCTGGCTTCATGGAGCTTTTATGGAGGTAGAGAATGCACAAAATGAGTTGATAAACATTTAACAGAGAGTCAAGTAGTGATGAGTGTGAGAAAGAAGCCTAAAGCAGAGGATGGAGATAGGTTAAGAAATTGGGACAAGCCTTTCTGGGGAGGTGACCTTGGGGCAGAGACGGAATGAAGCAAGGGTATGACTCAGGTGGGTTTCTGGGGAACAGCACGGCAGGCCGAGGGGGCAGGGCGCGGCTGAAGTGCTCAGCCCAACACCAGGGCTGATGATGGTGCTGAGGAAGCCTTCACTATTTAGCCTGAGGAGGGGCACAGACCTTAGGGTTGATAAGCCTTTGGGTGGGAGGAAGAAGAAGTAGAGATAAGGGAAGGGCCAGGATGGAGTCGTGGGGGTGGCCAGAGTGGGCAGATGGAGGAACAGACCCCACGAGAGCGCGGAGGGCAGCCAAAGCCTAAGAAAGAGCATCTTCCAGTGCAGAAAGTGGGGAGGAAGGTGACAAGTGGGAGGCCACAGCGCCTGGGGGAGCAGGAACGGTTCCCAGGAATCCAGAGAGTGAGCAGCAGATGCGGAGCAGGTGAAGGGCTTCGAAAGGGGTCCTTGTTCGGGGGTCCCTCAACTTCTCAGTCTGAAAACGTCCTTTTTCACATTTCCCCGGAAGAACCAGCTTTTCCCTCCCCTTGCCCACAGCCCCACGGCAAGAGCCGCCCTGGTGCCATTCCCGGCCCCAGCTCTATTTCCCCAGCCAGGAATACTCCGCTGATGCGGGTCTATATTTAGCAGCCGCTGCGAGGTACAGTCTGTTCTCGCTGTGCAGATAGCAGGGAGCAGAGCCGGAACGCGCGGAGAGGAAGGTGTGAGGGACGCGAGGAGGCGGGGCCGCGCCGGGCCCCAGTGCCGAGGAGGAATTAACTTGTGTGTTTTAAAGGCCAGGCCTGCCAGCAAGCCCCCCGCAGGGGCGACAGGGATGGCATTTGCGGGCTAATGAGGCGTCACACGGGCTCCAGGGCCCCTTCTGCAGCCTTTGGAGGGGACAGGCGGGGGTGGCGAGGACAACAGCTGGAGCCAGGGACGATGGGTGACGACAAGGCTGCAGGAGCTGAGGCCAGGTTATAATTACCAGCCCCCGCCCACCACCACCCCCACGGGAACGGAAAGAGTCTCTGAGACTTCCACATCTCTGCTAAAAATCCTCAACTGTGCCAGGGACGTCCATTTTACCAGGAGGGAATGAAACTTGTATTTGTTGAGGACCTTCAAGTGCCAGATCCTGAGGTCAGAATAGTGAAGTACACCTGCCTTCTGCCCTCATGGAGCTTTGGTTCTAACAGAGAAGCCTAAAACAAAGAGACAGTGACACCCAGGCTGACAGAGGGGTGGTGGGGATGGGCGGGGGGAATCAGTTGGCCAAAATGCTATCTGAGCACCCACTGTGTGCCACGCACTACAGATACCATGATGAACAGATTCTGGGCATGGATTCCTGCCCCTATGGAACTTATTTATGGGGTACCCAACCCAGGACTCAAGGAACAGGATCAATGAGACATCTCTGAAGAGTAAGGCCTGATGCTGGAAGCTTGGTCTCATTTAATCCTCTCAATAGCCCTACTGGGCAGGTGTCTCCACTTTACAGCACAGGAGACAGAAGCTCAGAGAGACCCAAGACCTTGTCCGTGGTCAGGTGGCATGTACATGGTGGGAAGGAGACTGGAGCCTATTCCATCTGACTCCAGAGTCTCTTCCTTCCCGCTCTGCCTTCTGTCTGGTGCTGTAGCTCCCTGGCACACAGTAGGCCCTTGGTAAGAGTCCAGTGAACAAACAAGTGAATGGATGAACTTGCAGAGTCAGGTTTCAAGAGCAATTTTAAGGACTGACTTGGGGTTTTTTTACCCTACACCCCCCACCCCCAGGGAATCAACAGCCTCCTTGGTGCTTCTCCCAGTACTAGGAGGGAGAGTCCCAAGAGGGAGTGGAATATAGTAGCCAGGAAAATACGCCAACCCTGTGCTCCGCTCTTAGTAATGTGACTTTGCCACTGTCACCACTGAAAGGTAGAATCTCTGCACCCCTCACATCTGGGTGGGGCTGTGACTTGCTTTGGCCAATAGAATGTGGCAGAAGTGACATTACACAAATTAACAAATTAGGCTTTACGGGACCTTTCAGATTTCATGTTTGCTCTCCTGAAACAGAGTCCTGAGATTACCACGTAAGGAAGCCAGTCTAGTGGAGATGAGAGAGGCAACCTGCCCCAGCCACAGCCAGGGCCAACTGCCAGCCCATCTCAGACCATCAGCCAGCTGCTCCTCCTTTAATCACAGCCGTGAGGGTGGGCCCAGCCAACCAGATTTCTCTCTCAGTTAGCTATGGCTATGGAATAAATTGCCCCCAAACTTAGTGGCTTACAACAACAACGATTTATTGTCACACTTCTGGGGGATGGCTGGGCAGTTCTTTTGTGGGGGTCACTCATGTGGCAAGTGACAGCTGTCAGGTTGCCAGGAGCTGACTCAGCGAGGACAGCCGACACCACTGGGCTTCTGAGTGGCCTTTTGTCCCTGGCTTCTTCCCAGCATGGTGGTCTCAGGCTTCAAGAGGACAGGCCTGTACATGCAAGGGCTTATCAAACCTCTGCTTTTATCACACTTACTGATGTCCCATTGGCCCAAGCAAGTCACATGGCCAAGGCCAGAGTTGGTATGGGAGGGACAACCCCAGAGTGTGGATACCAGAAGGTGTGGTTCTTTACATGCTACCACCATAGCAACTTATCACAGCATGTGACCCTGGGAACAAGGTCCAGGGGCATCATGGCCTCTAAGTCCCCACCTCATAAACACCCAGAGATGGCCCTTGAATCACACATTCTATAAGGCTTCATGTGCAGTTTCTAAGTGAGATGAGTTTAGTGTCCCCAGTTTCTCTGCAGTTTGAAAGGGACAGGAACAACAGGAAAGGTGAGCCTCTATCCTCACCCACAGAGGCAGAGCCAGACCCCTGCTCCCAGCCCCACTCAAAGCTGGGACCCATAACCTTTGGTGTCCAAGCCCACACATGCACAGTGGCCTCAAATCCTACCACACAACCTCTACCTTCAGTGGGATCCTGGATGGACAGTGACAAGCACAGCTTGGTCAGCCAAGGTCAGCTCTCTAACCTGTCTGAGTTCCCAGGACCATGAGCTTCTTGGCCTGGTGGCCTCTACAGCAGTGATCAGTCTGTCTGCTGTAGACAGACTCCTCACATCTCTCTTCACCCCTCTGGTTTCCCTCTCTGTTGTCTGGGTTTCTGTTCGTGCTCTCTCTGCTGATCTTTACCCCCTTGTCTTCACTCCTTTTTTCCCCCTTCTCTTTATTTCTCTCTGTCTCTCTCTTATGTCTCTGTCAGTCTCTTGCTGGCTTTTTCTCTGGCCTTACCTTCCCTCCTTGCCTACTCCCTTTTCATCCTTGAGGTCTCCCTGCCTTCCCATCCCCCTCACCCTTCCTCCTCTACCTCCCTTTCTTCTCTTCCTCTCTGGCTCTGTCTGCCTCTTTCCCCAGGACTTCTTTCCTTCTCTCTCTCCCCTTTTCTCTCTGCTGCCTTCTCCTCTTCCTCTCCTTTCTCTCCTCCTTCTGCTCCTTTTTTCCTTCCAACTCCCTGGGGTAGAGGACAGACAGACCCCACCTTCCAGCACAACGCCCACCATCCAGAGCTGCAAAGACTCAGCCAACCAACTAGCTAAAACCCAGAGGATGCCCTTGCCCCCGGTCACAGCCATGGTGTTTTTGGGAAGAACCTAGGGAACAGGCCAAGGGGCTTGCCACATAGTTGAAAACATGGCTTGCCTGGTTAGGACTGAGAGGAATAAGGGGGATATTCTGTAGGGTAAGCAGGACCCACCCTCCAGGAGTGGCTGGAGCAAGAGAGATGGGGTGGCCTGGGAAGGCATACTGTGTCCTTACAGCAGTCCAGCAGAGCAGTTCAGAACATGGACTTGGGTGCCAGAGTGTCTATATGAATCCTGACTATGCACTTTCTACACGTGTAACCTTGAGCAAGGTGCTTAACCTCTCTGTACCTCTGTCTCTTCATCTATAAGATGGGAATCATCTCAGCACCTTCCTCGGGGATGCTGAGAGGATTAACAGGCAACTCACAAGGTCAACACTCATAAATGTTATTACACAAAATTATTACACATAATTCTCATGAGACAAAATCCTACACTAGTTGTTTTCAGTTCTTCTCAACCAACTTTGTCCCAAAGTCCAATTAACAATGGTTGGAGACACTTTTTAAACTGGTGGAGGGGGGAGTGAATATTGCTGCAATTGGCATCTAGTGGGTCAAGGCCAAGGATGCTACTAAATATCTTACAATATATAGGACATGCATGCGTGAGCACAAACACACACACACACATGCACACACTACAAAGTCTAATCCTGCCCAAAATGTCAACATGCCAAGTTTGAGAAATTCTGTTCTTTAGGTAATAATTGTCCCCACTTTACAGACAGGGAAACTGAGGTTTGGAGAGGTGAAGGGATTTGTTCAAAAATCACATAGCTAAAAAAAATGTCAGATTTGGGATTTGTCCCAAGGCAATCTGCTCCCAAGACTCCCCTGTTTTCCTGGGAAGACCAGCTGTGGCAGAGAAGGAGTCAGGGGCCTTATTGAGGAATCACAAAGGCCACCGATAGAGGTTCTGTCTGACCCCCAATTAGACAGAATACCCATTTCGTATCTCCATGTGATCCCACAAAAGCAGATCAACCCCCTAGTCGCCCCACCTCTGGCTACTCCAGCCTTACACAGAAATACACACACACATACCCACACCACAGCCTCTCCTCCCATTCCATTGCCTTTACTGGAGTCTGGGGACTGTGTGGGGACATCAGGTATTGGAGCTTGGGTTTTATGGGGTGCATCACGGGGCTGCTGGTGCATGACTCCACCTGGCACACCAGGCCTGGGCACCACCTGTCACCACCTGGTGCTCGGCAGGTTGGAGTGGGTGGTGGCAGAGGCTCTGAATGCCTCATCAACTCTCCCTCCCAGACCTAGTCTCTTCTCTGGCTGGGAGACAAGAACCCAGCCTTCCCTTAGCAGAATTCATCTTGCAGTCACCCTCTCTGCTCCTCCCTCTGCCCTGCTTCCATCAACAGCTCCGTGGATTGTCTGTTCAGTGATTAGCTGGTGCCTGGACAGAAGGCTCAGGATCAGGATGGACAAGGATGATGCCCCCAGGGCTGGGGGATAGTTTAGTTGTTGGGAGAGGTGTGGATAATAACGTGGGAAAGCAGCTATGAGTGTGCAGAGTGCATGTCCGTAAGTGTGTGCACAGGTGAGCATGACGCCATATGTGTGTGCTGGAGTGTGCACGTGAGTCCAGTCCACTGCTCGGCACCCACCACCTGCTGCTCTGTGCCTGGCTCCAGGTGAATGTCACTCACAGAGATGAATCAGGCACAGGTCTGGCTCATGTGTACAATATCAGGTGGGGAAACTGAGGCCCCAAAAGTGGGACTGGCTATCCAGAGGCGGGGCTTGGGGGTCACACAGTGGCAGGTTCTAGTCTGCTGTAGACTTTTTTTTTAGCAAAGTAAATAGTCCATTCTGTTGCTTGGGGGGCTGTGTCTATGTGAGCGAGAGTGTGTGTTTGAAAGTGTATGTATGTGAGTGTGCATGAGCATGTAAGGGGTGGGAAACCTGCGGCCTCAAGGCCACGCGGGGCCCTCCAGATCCCCTGTGGCGGCCCCTCAAGCAACCCAAACCTCACATGACAAATCCCTGTACTAGAAGGATTTGTTCTATAAAATTTACAGGCCCAAGCAGCGCCTATGGCTCAAAGGAGTAGGGCACCGGCCCCATATGCCGGAAGTGGCAGATTCAAACCCAGCCCCGGCCAAAAATTGCAGGCCCCACTTAAGGACCCAGAAGATTACATGTGACCCCGAGGCTGCAGGTTCTTACACACACTCACACGTACATACACTTTCAAACACACACACAGACATAACACAAAAGCATAACACCTGTGGGTTATGCTTACTACAAAAGCATACTACACCTGTGGTATATTTGTGTGTACATGTGTGAGTGTGGATGTGTGTTTGAGAGCGTGTGTGTGTGTGACAGTTGTGTGTGGATGAGGATGTGTGAGAGCATGTGTGTGTGGATAGTGAGTGTGTGTACTTGGGAGCGTGTCAGGATGTTTGTGAATGTGTGTGTGAGAATGTGAGTTGTCAAGTGTATCAGTATGAGCAGGTGTGTGAGTGTGCGAATGTGGGTGTGAGTCTGTGTTTCTGTGTGAGGGTGTATCGAAGTGAGCCTGTGTGTGTCTATGTGAGTGTGTGCGTGTGCCTATATGTGTTTCTCTGTGAGGGTGTATCGAAGTGAGCCTGTGTGTTTCTCTGTGAGTGTGTGTGTGTGTTTTCTTCATCGCCTCCTCTCCTGAACTTGAATGAACCCAGAGCTCACCAGGTCTGAGTCGTGCCTCAGCCTGGGCAGGGGTCTCCACATCAGCAGGCAGCTGGTGGGGGTGTCCTCACCTTCACTCACCCACAGGTGTGATCCGGACGGCTGTGCCTGACCTTGACCGTGAGAGCCAGGAGCGCTATGAGGTGGTGATCCAGGCTACAGACATGGCAGGTCAGCTGGGTGGCCTCTCGGGATCCACTACCGTCACCATCGTGGTCACTGATGTCAACGACAACCCACCCCGATTCCCGCAGAGTGAGTGAGGCCTTCCCAAAGGAAGGTTCATCTGTGTGCCTCTCTGTCTGTTAGCCCATCCAAGCCAGCCACTGACCCCCATCTTCCTGTTAGACTTCCCACCATAAGAGGGACCCCCACCTGTCTGTCAGTCCACCAAGTCACCCACTAGCCTCCAGCCTCCCTCCAAAAATGCCTCCTACATAGGAAGGCTCCAACAATGTCTGATTTTCCACACATCTAAGGGATCCTGTTGCCTTCGGAGACCTTCTCTTGCTTCCTGTGGAGAGGGGCCCCCACCTGTCCACCCTTCTGTCCATCTACCTCAACCCTCAGTGGTCCTTGCCCACAGCTTACTGGACAGCCACATGCTGCTGACCCAAGCTGGTAAAGGGAAGGTCCTGGGGAGGGGCGCACGGGGATGTAGGCAGAGACAGCTACCACCCGAGACAGAGCGATGCCCCTGGTCGTGCATGGAGAACCTGAGCAACAGTTATTTCCCTCCTCTCTGAGCCAGGCCGACAGGAGTCTGTGCTTCTGAAATAGGAGGTCTTTCCACCCTCTGTCTCTCCTGGTACAACAAGGGTCAGGAGGAATTCTCTGGCCCGGTCCCCCACCTCCCTATCAGCCCAGCCAGCCCCTCTATCCCAGGCTTAGGCCAAGATCCGAGACAGAAAAGCCACGGAAGCTGGCAGAGACTAAATGCCGCAGGGAGCTGGGCTGATTCCTATCGGGCGAGTCATTACTTGAGGTCTGCTGCTCTCACATTAGGCCCCGCCACAGGGGACTGACCCCCTTGAGATAAGGGAATCCAATCCGTTAGCTGAGAGCACAGCATCATCTCGGCCCAGCGCCTCAGCCCAGACGCAGAGCGGGGTGGGCCGAGCCAGCTTTGCGTCACCAGGGAGCTGGGCACAGAAGCCAACCCCCTGCCCAATCTCTTGGCCTGGCGCCTCCACTGAAGGAGATGCCTGGGAGCCCCCCTGCAGAGGTGTGGGGCCGCGCAGTCTTCTGCCCTGTGTGCCTGGCTCTGCGCTATCCCTGAGCTGGGGAGCGTGGGCCAGAGCAGAGAGGAGGCCCGGGCCCCAGGAAGGCTGGCTCTCCCTCCTGCCTTCCCTCCTCTCTTCCTTTCTTCCACATTTCTTTTTTATGAGGTACAGCACATAAACAGAAGGGCATGAAATATAAATGTCCAGTTCAACAAAAAATTACAAAGCGAAAACTCTCGTGACGACCAGGGACAGGGCTTGTGTGTCCTTTCCTGATCATAACATCTCCCCTGCCCCTTCCTCCAGAATGAACTGCCACCTGCTTTTGTGATCATCATTTCCCCACTTTTCGGTAACATCTATTCACCTGTGTAGGCATCGCCAATCATGATGGTCTATTTCACCCATGTATGACCTTTACATAAATAGGATCACATGATATAAATTGGGTTTTGTCTTGCTTTTTATCTCTCCAAATTATGTTTAGGAAATCATGCTGTTACTTGTAGCCATAATTTATTCATTTTCATTGCTGCGTAGTATTCCATAATTTATCTGTTTTGCTGTTGATGGACATTTGAGTTGTTTCCAGTTTGGGGCTATTGGGAAGGATACCCTTTTGAACCTTGGCCACAGGTCTCTGAGCGTCCGTTTGTGCTCATTCTCTGCTGCAGATACAGAGAAGGAAAAGTGCTGGGTCACGGGATGCAATCATCTTCAGCTTGGCTAAGTCAAGCCAAACCACTCTCCCCTGCGAGGAAATGCATGTGGCCCTTGTACCATGTCCTCACCGACACTTGGTATTGTCAGACTCTTTGATTTGTGTTCATCTGCTGATTGTCTCCTAGTAACTCATGCTGTTGTTCATTCATACACTCTCTAATCCCTCACACATTTCATTTACGAGACAGCCTGGCATTCTGCCAGGCCCTGGGAATCCCTGATGAATAAGAGATGAGGTCCCTATCTTCCAGGAGCTCATGCCCAAAAGAGAGGATAAACAGAAAATCAGAGTAAAATGCAGTAATCCCACAATGGGATAAGCGTGGGGGCCATGGGAGCACAGGGGCAGAGCCTGGAGGTCTGGGGAGGTTCCCTAGGGGGGGGTAAGATTTGGTGAGACTAGATGGAAGGGAAGGAGTCAGGGAGGCAAAGGCAGAGAGAGAGAGAGAATGCCCGGAGGGGAGAGAGAGCAAGTCAGAGTTACAGGATCATCAGAACTTCAGCCACGCTGGAGCTGGAGCTGGGGTGGGGAGTGGAGAATGCGCCTGGGGAAGTCGGCAAGGACCAGGCAGCAAGTGGTCTGGAGGGCAGGCCAAGGGGCTTGGTGGGCTCCATCCCAAGGGCAGTGGGGAGCTATGGAAGAAATTAAAGCAGGGGAGTGGCATGTTTGGCTGTGTTTTTTAAAATGCCCCCCTGGCTGCTGTTTGAGAATGAATCAGAAGGAGTCACTCCACACAAGGATTACCCAGACTTGTGGGGGCCCCAAGGGACACATCCCATAGCCCCTGCTTCTCCTGGCCTGGCCCACCATTGAGCAAGTCACCCTCACCTGGACTTCAGCTCTAGTTGGAAAGCAGGGTGCTGCTTGTGTCCTGTCTGACCTCATTCCTTCTGGTTTCCCCTCTGCTCTCCCCTCCAGCCACAATGGCCATCTTGCCATTCTCCAACCATGCCAGGCCTCCCACCCACCTCAGGGCCTTTGCACCTGTTGTCCCCTCTGTCTAGAATGCTCTTTCCCAAATATCTGCTTGGCTGGCTCTCTTCCCTCCCTGAGACTTTTGCAGAAATGTCATCTTCTCAGGAGGCCTTTCTCGATCAGCCTATTTAAAACCACATGACGCCCTCATTCCCTGCTTTATTTCTCTCCTAAGTTCCTTTCACCATTGGACACACTGTGTGTTTTATTGATGTGACTGTTCAGCATCTTTCTCTTTCCACGAAGAGGAAAGCACCAGGAGAGCCGGGATTTATGTGCACATTATGTGCTGCTGTAAGCCCCGTGCCTAGAATTACATGACATCCTGGACATCACAAGTGCTCCATATACATACTGAAATGAAGGAATAGAGGTCATTAACATCAACAGCAAAAGCAGTATGCTGCCCTGCCATTTTCACACAATTTGTTCCATGTATTGAGTAGCTACCACATGCAAGGTGCTGATCATTTGAGTTAACTGCCAGAACAGCACTGCTGTTAGGAAGGCACCATTCCTAGTTCCATTCTGCAGGTGAGGAAACTGAGACTTAGATTTACATAGCCAGAATTGACTCCAGAGTCTTAGCCTTTATCACTGTGCTCCTCTCTCCCCCTCACTGCACCGATGGTGAAACTGAGGCCCAAAGAACTGCAAGCATTTTCCAACATCAATCAGTGAATAAACCCAAGGGTCAGCATTAGAATCGACCCCTTTGGTGCTCAAACTTCTGCAAAGGACATGCCACGCTGGGAGCCCCTTGCAGGCACTGCCCTCCCTAGAGGCTCATCTGGGTCTCCTTCTCCTTTCTCCCAGGGCTGGCAGAGGTGGGGTAGGAGCTGCCTCCACCCCTGCTCATGGCTGTGTCCCCCACAGAGATGTACCAGTTCAGCATCCAGGAGTCAGCCCCAATCGGCACAGCTGTGGGACGAGTGAAGGCCGAGGACTCAGATGTGGGAGAGAACACCGACATGACTTACCACCTTAAGGAGGAAAGCGGCAGTGGTGGTGATGTGTTCAAGGTCACCACAGACAGCGACACTCAGGAGGCCATCATTGTAGTGCAGAAGGTGCAGCTGCCTCAGGAGGGAGGGGGGAGGCAGACCCTGGGGTTGGGGGGACCAGGGAGGCCTCTGAACAGTCAAATCTCCACATGTCATGCCACTCTAGGGATTACGTCTCTCTAAGACCCAGAACCAACCCAGAAAAACAACACTAATGGTATCATTCCCATTTTGGGAATGAGAAAACCAGGCACAGAGAGGTTAAGTGACTTGTCCAAGGTTGCACAGCTATTTGTCAGAGCCAGGATTCATTCCAGATTTGAATCCATCCTCTTAAACACTCGAATGTGCTTCTTCAAGTCCTTGCCAGGCCCTTCACACTCACTGTTTCCTTTATCCTCATATTTCCCTCTGAAGTTGAGGTCATTATTCCCTTTTTTTACAGGAGAGAAAATAGAGGTTTGAAGAGGTAAAGGGCTTGCCCACGATCACACCTGTAAGGCACAGGGTAGGGATTGGAGTCCAGGTCTGGTGACCCCAGAGCTCTTTCCTTCCAGAGTCTAACAGCCTTCCTCACCCACTGGCTGGCCAGGAGCTAACACTATAAACTCAGTGGTCCCTAGAGGAAGGGGACAGGGGTCAAATAAAGAAGCAAAAATCCATCTTCCAGGACTTGGTCATAGGCTTGGCAACTCAGGGCCCTAAAGACTGTTAAGATTCTGCATTCCAACCCTACTCTCCATGGGAGTTCTAAATCCCCTGCACTGGCCTAGTGGTCCTGGGCCTTTACATACCTCAAAGGATGGGATGCTCAGTCCACGCCATTGTCCAGCTCTTCTTCCTATCTCTCAACCAGCATCTGTCTCCTTAAATCTGCTCCTATCAGCCTAAGCTCTGCTTTCTAGCACCCACAGAAATATCTGCCCCCAACAATCCCTTCATTCACTCAGCAAGCACATAATGACCTGTTCTTTGCCTGACATTGAGGGTTGGAGGATGGAGAAAACTTCCAGTTCCTTCAGCTACCTCCCAAAGGATAATAAGAGCTAATACTTGTAATAAAGTGCTTACCACGTGCCAGGTGCCCTTCGACTGCTTTCCATTATTAACTCATTCAGTCTCTTCCTCTGTCCCCTGAAGTATCATCGTTGTCCATTTTATAGATGAGAAACTGAGGTCCTGAGAAGTTCATTAACTTTCCCAAGGTCATGCATCTAGCTTAGCCCAGTAGGGATGCAGGACCAGGCTCTAGAATCCACCCTTTGAAGCCGTCTTGATAGAGATCAAAATTCTGAAACTGGTTTTCAATCTTTTGAGCTCCATTTTTCCTACCATTAGGTAAGCCCATTTCACAGATGCTGGACTGAAGGCCCAGAGAGGCCCAGCACCCCAGAGCATGAGAATCAGGCCCCAGACCTGCCTTGGGACCCCAACACAGTATTTGCTTTCATCTCTGGGGCTACCCTGTCCACTGTTCCCAGGCTCCCTCCTGCCTGCCCCAGCAGTGGCACCTGAGGTGTCTCTGCAGAGTCAGCGATGGCTCAGGGAGCAGAGCCCCCGCCTGATTGATGACCTGGCTCCAGAGTCCATCGCTCACTCCCAAGCCAGGCCACTGCCTGCCTCCTTGCATCCTGATTTCCCAGGCAAGAGGATGGAGGAAGGAAGAGGCCAGTTTTGCTGCTGAGGAAGGTGGGGGCAGAGTTCTGAGAGGAATGAAGAGACCCTGGACAATAGGGCAGGTCCCTGCCTGTGGGTCTCTAGGAAGGTCACCCTTGCCAATCAGATCACTCCCCCATGCAACTGAGGTCCTTGCAAGATCCACCATCGCTATAAGGCATTGTCTTTCGAAGTCCAGCCCACATGCAGCCATGAAGCTCATTCATCAGAGGGTCACCCATTGGCACGCCCCAGTGAGAAGCACAGGCTCAGAATGGATTTAGTGGGATCTCCAGGGAAAGCTCTAAAATAGCCTAGCTTACCAGGCTCAACTCACATTAACTGCCAGCTCCTATGCACCACACATCCTGGCTCTGCTGGTGACTCACTTACTGAGCACCTTGGGCAAGTGACTGAGCCTTTCTGGACTTCAATTTTCTTATGTATAAAATGAGATAGTAATAATGCAAACTTCTTAGGGTTGTTGAACAATCGAGTTAATATATTTAAAGCACTTTCTATATGTTTGTGAAATAAACTAGTGAAATAATCCCAACATGCTGTGCTGGGAGGCAGGAAGGTTGGGAGTTCAGCCCCCTGAGCCTAGAGCGGCTATGCCCATCCCCTAGGATCCTCAGTTTCTCCGCCTGTAACCCACAGCGTTGGTCTGGGTCTGTGACAGCCAGTTAGATGCTGCAGCCCAAGGATCCTCGAAGCCCCTGCTGAGTCAACTGCCCCGCCCCCTCTTCGTCCCCTCCCCACTGTGAGAATGTCAGTGACCACCAGACCCCAGCCCTCTAACCAGGCCCCTGCTCTCTCCCCAGCGCCTGGACTTCGAGTCCCAGCCTGTGCACACCGTGGTGCTGGAAGCCCTCAACAAGTTCGTGGACCCCCGCTTCGCCGACCTGGGCACGTTCCGCGACCAGGCTATCGTGCGCGTGGCCGTGACCGACGTGGATGAGCCCCCCGAGTTCCGGCCGCCTTCCGGCCTCCTGGAGGTGCAGGAGGACGCGCAGGTGGGCTCCCTGGTCGGCGTGGTGACGGCGCGGGACCCCGACGCCGCCAACCGGCCCGTCCGGTGAGACCCCCGCCCGGGGCCGACGCCTGCTGCCTGCTATCCCGCCGTCGCCCTGCGGACAGACTGCGGGCAGAGGGGAGGAGGGCTGAGGTTGGGAGGGAGGGAGAGGGAGACTCCGTGGGGGCAGGGGAGAGAGGTGAGAGGTGCCCAGAGGCGGAGAGGAACAGGCAGGGGGCCAAAAGCTAAGGAAGCAGATGTGCAGTCACACAGAGAGACAAGGGAGTGGGGACAAGGAGGGAGAGCCAGGTGACACAAGCGTAGCTCCCCGCTCCAGCCACACTGACTCCTGGTGCTGTCAGCCAGCCCTGTCCCCAGGAATCCCTGGCTCTTTTCCCCAGACCCACCTCCCCTCTCGTCATCTCCCCCTGGATCTGCACTAGACGTTTCAAACTTGTGTTCAGAACCCAGCTCTTGATCCTTCCACCAAAAGAAAAGATAATAATAAAACCCCAGTTTCTCCGGAGCCATCCCCATCTCCAAAATAACAACTCCATTCTTGTAGTTATTCAGGTCAAACATGTTGGAAACAGACCCAGGACAGTAGCTCATGCCTGTAATCCCAGCACTCTGGGAGGCTGAGGTGGGAGGATCACGTGAGCTCAGGAGTTCAAGTCCAGCCTGAGCAACAATGAGACCCCATTTCTACCAAAGAGCTGGACGTGGTGGTCTATACCTATCTACTGTCCCAGCTACTCAGGAGGCTGAACCAGGAGGATTGCTTGAGACCAGGAGTTTGGGATTGTAATGAGCTATGATGACCCTGTCTCAAAAATATGTGTATATATTGGAGAAAGCTGTGGTAGCTCTTACCTATAATCCCAGCACTTTGGGAGGCTGAGGCAGGAGGATCATTTGAGGCCAGAAGGTGGAGACCAGCTTAGGCAACATAGTGAGACCCCCATCTCTACTAAGAATTTTTTTTTTTTTTGGCTGAGTGGTGGCCAGTGCCAATAGTCCCAGCTACTCAGAAGGTTAAACCAAAGGCAAGAGGATCACTTGAGCCTGGGAGTTGGAAGTTGCAGTGAGCTATGATTATGCCACTGCACTCCAGTTTAAGTGACAGAAAAAGACCCTGTCTCTAAGACAAAAAGAAATTTGGGGGTACATCCTCAACTCCTCTCTTTCTCTCACACCTCCCTCCAATCATTCAACAAATCTATCATCTCTATGTAAAAAATATATCGAGAACCTGACCACTTCCCACTACCTCCATTGCTACCACCCTGGTCCAGGCTGCCAGCTCCTCTTTCCTGGATTATTGCAGTTACCTCTTCCCTGTTCTCCCTGATTCTGCCCTCACATCTCCTTCTCTAGAATCAATGTGGGAGCCAGCCTCATCTTGCTCAGACATAAGCCAAGAGTCTGGCCCTGCTCTGCTCAAAGCTTTCCAAGGGCACCTGGTAGGCTCAGAATACAAGACCAAGCCCTAACAATGACCCATGACCCTCCATGCTCTGGCCTCCTGGCAACTTCTCTGACCTCACCTCCCGCTCCTCTCCTTTTCCCAGTCCATTCTGGATCAGCCATGCTGGCCTCCTCAGGGCCTTGCAAACACACCAAGCTCACCTCCAACTCAGAGCCTGTGCCGCAGCTGATCCCTCAGCCTAGAATGTTCTCACCCTAGCATCTCCCATAGTTTGCCCTTGCCCTTCCTCCAAGTCTGTGCTCAAAAGTCACCTTCTCAGTGAGGCCTTCTCTGGGTGCTCTCTGTAAATTTTCAACCTCACCCCCACCCCCAGTGCCTTTCCCTAATTTGCTGTTTCCTCATTAGCCTTCAGCACCATCTAACATATGCCCTCTTTTGCTGGTCGCCTTGTCTCTCCCATTTAAATCCATCAGTGCAGGGATTTACATCTACTTGTTCACCCGTGTGTCCACAGGGCCAGCCCTACAGGATCTGCATCTAGTCAGGTGTGAGTGTGAGGGCAAGAGTATCCAGGGGAAGGAACAGCTTGTATAGATGTATGGAGGCAGAGTGGTGGTAGGTGGGCCTGAAGAAGAGCAGACTGTGCTAGCTCTAGTGAGCTGGGAAAGATGAGCCATAGAATGAAATCTGCTGGGCCCTCCCAGGCAGGCTGGGGAGCGTGAACTGCCCAGAAGCCCAGAGCATCTGCACTGCTTCCCGCTTTTACTGCCAAAGCCATCCGGAACTGTGTGACACCTCCCTTCCCCTCGGGCTCCTCCCTTCCACCGGGCTGTCCTCATAGTCTTAGACACACACCCTGCCTTGGCTTTTGGCCTGGCCCAGGACCTCTCCAGGAAGGGCCCTGTCACCCCTGTTTGTTTGGAAGCTGGGCCCGGAGAAGGGCAGAGGCCTCTGCAGGTTCTCTCCTAGGGAGCTAGAGACTAGGAGTGGGAGCCCAGTTCCTGGGCCCCCGTCAGTGCCCCTGTCTGCCACTGCCCTCCTCTCTAACACCACTCTCCACACCCCCTCGGTCTGTTCCCGCCTCCCTCCTTTGACTGCCCTTCCCTCCTGCTTTTATCTGCACTGAAAGGGGCAACTTTGAAGCCGGCTTCTCACCTCCTTTCATCTCTCTCTGCCGCCCCTTCCCTGGGGCTCCTCAGATGTGGAAGCAGTCAGGAGCTTGAGACAGGTCCAATTTAACATCACAAACATTTACCCAACTCCTCCTCTGTGCCAGGCCCTGAGCCAGGCCTGGGGACACAAGATGACTCAGCCCAGGAGAGGCTGGGGTGGGCCTCCCGGTCTGTAGGATGCAAACATGGAAATGGGAGCCCAGGGCAGGGCTGTGGGGGACAGAGGAGAGTCCTCACAGACCACAGGGCTACCCAGAACCCAACTTGATCCAAAGGTTCTGTCCTGGCAGCTCCTGGGTTCTAAAGTCATTGACTCAGGCATCAGCCCTGCATTTCACTGGGTACTGTTCCAAGCTGGAGAGAAACAGATGATAAGACAAGATCTCTGCCCAGGGGGAGTTTGCCTTCTCCCGGGGAGAGAGTCAGCCAATAGCTAAACATTTGTTGTTACAGGTCAACAAGTGGCTGATAGGGGAAACTGCTGTTTAGAACAATGAGGAAAATAAGCAGAGGTCTTAAGAGAATAAGGAGGGACCGGAGGGACTGGAGCCACCAAGAACCTTTTTTTTTTTTTTTTTTTTTAAGATAAGGTCTCGCTGTGTTGCTATCCAGGCTGGTCTCAAACTCCTAGCCTCCACTTTGAATTGAGTGGTCAGGGATTTGACAAAGAGCCATCCTCACAAAGCTATGGAGAACAGCATTCCAGATAGAGGGAAAAGCAAGTGTGACAGTCCTAGGGCAGGAACAAGCTTACTGTGTCCCTGGAAATGAAGAAATGAAGTGGTACCCTGGGAGACTTTGCCTAGCACAGTGGGCATGGCATAGTAGGGACCTGGGAAATAAAGAAATGCAGGCAGGAACAGAGAAATTTTTCTGAGCTCTGTTCAGGGGATGGTAGAAGGTGCCTCATATTGTGAAATTTACCTCCCAGGAGGCATTATACTCATTACAGATGAAGAAACTGAGGGTCAGCGAGGGAAAGTGACTTGCCCAAGGCCACGCAGCTCAAAAGGGGAAGGACTGGGATTTGGCCCATGACTGACTGCTTCCTCATCCAGCCTCCTGCCATGGCACCCCTCTTACTCTCTTTGTGGTTAGTACAGTCCCCAAGCCTGTGCCATGCCATGCCCTGTGCACACAGAGGCCACAGGGATGAGTCAGATGCATGGGCCTTGGGTGGCCAGATCTGTGTGGGCTGGGGCTGAGGCAGGGATTGAGGAACTCCAAGGAGGGGCAGGTGCCCTGTGCACAAGGCAGGCGAGTGAGCACGGGCTTACCCCAAGTGGCGCCCCCAGAGGACGAAGAGCAAGAGGCCCAGAAGGGGAAAACTTGTGCCAGGTTGGAGTGATGATGAAGAGCAGGTGGTAGAAACAGAATCATGGAGCCAGGAGGTAAAGTTCAGGGGCAGGGTCATCAGCCAGATGAACTCATGTGAGGATGGCGGGAGACAGGGACACAAGGGCACTTGTAAAGACCTTGAATGTCAGGTGAAGAAGTGGGACTTCCTCCTACAGGCAGTTCCCAGAAGGGCCCAGCTCTAGACTAGCCTTGCAGACAGATGGGCCATTGATCAGCCCAGTCACATTCCCACCAGCCTTAGCCCTATCCTGAGTCTCCTGTGAGCATCAAAAACAGGAACGTCCGCTCTGGACCAGAGAAAGTAAACCCTTCATTTCCTCTAGCACCCACAGGAGAGTGCCACAGGACCTGTGTGGGCTCTGGAATCAGAGAAGACTCAAGTTCCAATCCCACCTCAGTTGTAGAATTTTGAGCAAGTTACTGTACCCCTTTCTGAGCCTTGGTTTCCCCATCTCAAAAATGGGCATCAGGATAGTACTTGCCCCGTTTATAGGTATTAAATGCCGGCGATGTACCAAGTTCTATACTTGATGCTTCCAGGGTTGGAAGGAGGGGCAAGTGCTTGGCACATAGCATGCCCTCAGGACATGATCATTACCATTTTGGGGGTAGTCTGTACACCTGTTCATCTGCAACCACTACTAACTGCACACAATTTTTGAAAATTGAGAGCAGCTTTTGAGCTGGGCCTTAAGAGGGTTAAGGAAAGAGTCATAGATAGGACAGAGTGATCAGGGAGAAATCCCTTGTGGGGGGAAGTAGCTTGGGTCGTCAGCCTGCTGCATGTACGTGTTCATGAGCCCACACACAGGAACTCCAGAAAGCCTGGACGTGCCTGAGCCTGCAGCCTTTCCTGTTCATTACAGTTGTGTGTGTTATGTATGCACAAATTGGTGTAGAGAAAAACCACATGTGCACCCCGCCAAGAAACAGCTCCCAACCCATTTTCTCCACCCTAACCTTGACAACAGCAGTGTTTTGTGCTGTTCCTAGAGCCTGGGAATGCTAGCAGCTGTCTCTACCTGGTTGGCTCCTTAGGAAGGTGATCTTAGACCTGGGACTCTGGACAGACATGGGATGGGAACTTAGCTCTGCCACTAACCGGCCCTTTGCGACCCAGGGCAAGCTACCTGGCTTCTCTGAGCCTCAGTTTCCTCATCTGGAAAATGGGAGTGATGATACAACCTGGGAGGATTTGAGGAGCTCATGCAGGTAAAGCCCTTACACAAAGTCTTGCTCAACAAATAATTGTACATTACAGGGCAGGTGGAGAAGTGGGACTACATCCTGCAGGCAGTGCTGGAGGGGCCCAGCGCTAGACTGGGCAGCCTTACAGACAGATGGGCCACTGATTGGCCCAGGCATGTTCCATTATAAGTGCTTTCTTGGTAGTCACTTGTCCACACCTCACAACCAGCCTATGAAGTAGATTTTACTATCTCCGTTTTTAAGAAGAGGCAACTGAAGAACAGAGAGATTAGGTCACTTGCCTGAGCTCACACAGCGAGGTTTCAAACCTAGGCAGATGGGCATCTGCACTCCTTACCTCCATATCTGTCTTTCACTCCCCACACACGCTCTGGGTCCTCTTGCTGCCTCAGGCGCTGGCTAACTGAGGAAGCAGAACTACAAAATATAAGCAGAACCTTCTGGATACACAGTTGCCTCCTGTCTTTCTCAGACTACTGGCAATGCTGTGATGCCCACACGGGGTGCCTCTGCGCCCAGGCACAAAAGCCACACAATGGTTGGAGGGGCCTCCTGGGTCCTCCCTGCCAGACATTTCTGAATGATAATTAGAATAACAATAGTTCCCATTCATGGAGTAATTTTCCTGGAACTCAGCTAAACACCTTACATGCATTTCATCCTCCCAACAGTGTGTAAGGTGGGATCATCATCTCTATTTTGCTGAAAATGAAGGCTCAAAGATGGAAGTGACTTGCCTGGGGGCAGTGCAGACCTGGATCCAGACCCAGGGCTGAGCAGCTGTCTCTTGAGCTTTTGCTCTTCAACTGCAATACATGTCTCCAACAAACCACTCAACGTATTCATATCACAAATAGGCACTTTCCACCCTCGACACAGACCAGACACACAACTCATACATGCACCTACATGTGAGATGCACAGCTTCAGCACCACCATCCCCCAACGTTT
This sequence comes from Galagoides demidoff, assembly GCA_963574575.1. Lineage (NCBI taxonomy): Eukaryota > Metazoa > Chordata > Mammalia > Primates > Galagidae > Galagoides > Galagoides demidoff. The sequence goes on from CAUYQV010096926.1 coordinate 42,638, forward strand.
GCCAGGCCACAGTCCTGGCCACACACTGCACCCTCCCCCCCTCACCAGTCTCTGGCTCCTTGAGCTGGAACAAAAACACCTGGGTTCAGCCTGCTGCATTGACCCGAAGCCCAAGTCTTTAGCTGGTTAATGGCGGGTCCCCTGCTGTCCCCGCCCCATGGCCTTGGGAACAGCTGCCTCCACTTAGATTCTGGCCCCTCCTTTCCCCTCTAGAAGGGAACAAAAGGGAAAAGCAGGGAAAGGGAGGTAAAGGAAGGAAAGAGAGAGATCTGAGCCTAGAAGGGGGGGAGGAGGAAGCAATGAAAAGGCAGTTGGCATCCTCCCACAAGGCCTGACCTGTGCCCATCCTGCCCAGTCTCAGGAGCCCGGGCTGTGTCACTTCTATGGTCCTCTCCTGGACTCTGTCCTCCCACCCGTAGAATGAGAGGAGGCCTCTCGGGTTCCTTCCAGCCAAGCTGACACTCAAAGTCTTTTTTATCTCCTTTGAACCCAAACATCTGACAGGGCCAGGCTGGGGGCAAAGGGGACCTGAGGCTCCATGCATTGAGGCTTTGGATGGTTCAACAATCTAGAAAGAAGTCTGGGTACAGAATCCCAAATCTGGGTGCAATTCCCAATTGTGACAGAGTTGTCGTAGAACCTCGGGCAAGATCATTGCTAGTCCATAAAGCACTTTTGTGTAAATAAGATAAAGGCCCCCTCTGAGAAGATACATGTGGGCTAGAACACATGGTTTGCCAAGCAGACCACGGGGCGGGGGTAATGTACCCCAGCTTCCGCTCTTCAGCTTGGTACCTCTGAGCATCACACAGCCCACACAACCACACTTGGCAGCCCTTGCTTGGCAGTTTCCTCTCTGAGCCTCAGTGTCTTCATCTGCAAAATAGGGGGATGACATCAGCCTCACAGGATGCCTGGCAGGGCCACTTGCCGCATTATCCCCAGGGCCTAGCATAGACAGCTCAGAGAAGGCTCTAAGTGTGTAGGGGAGCATTTTAAACCTTTTTTTTTTTTTATCTCATGGCACACTTGAACCTATAAACTTCTGCAGCACACTTAAGTTATGTTGATCAAAAAAAAAAAGAGTAAAAAAACATAATATGCTTACTGTGTTTTGAACTTCCTTTGAAAAAAATTAATTAATGATCTTTAAATATTTTTGCGGCACATCTAAGAACCTGTCACGGCATAGCAGTTGAAAATCACTGATATAGGGTGTAAAGGAATAAATGGAGTGATAGCTGGGTGGGGGAAGCAATTTACAAACTGTTAAGTACGTGCTAAGGGGAGAGATTATCATCTTGAGTCTGAACTTCCCCATACACTTTCACCCAGGTCAGTGGGACGCAAGCTGGTCAGGGGCAAGAAGAATATTAGCAGCCCAGGGACAGGACAGAGCAGCCCGCTGGGGACTCAGAAGACTGGCTTAACGTCCTTTACAACCACATGCCCAGTGCTTTACACTGTGCTTTACAGTTTGACACATGCCTTCACCTCCACAACAATAAATATGAAAAGAATAAGGGCTACCTGCTCCTCCCTAACCCCCACCACAGTGTGAGGTATGAATCAGTCTAGATGAGGAAGGAGGTGGAGAGATTTGTCCAAGCTCACACAGGTATAAAGCGGCAGAGGAGTCAAAGCCAGCTCTGACTGCTCTCAGACTTGCAGTCCTACTGGTGTCATTATCCCCATTTCATAGCTAGGAAAGCTGAGGCCCACAGAGGTTTGGTCATGCAGCCAAGACCCCCCGAAGGGTATCTCAGTGAGGCTTTGGCTTTCAACAGGAGATGTTTCTGGTGTCCTCGCCTCTCTGAGCCTCAGTTTACTACTCTGGGAGATGGGCAAAAGGCCTCTTTCCTCCTGCCTGTAGGAGGGGCTCGGTGGCTCACGCTGAGCCCCTCCCTAGCAAGCTGCTTTGTCCTCGCTGCACAATGAGCCCTTGCTTGGCAATCGAGGCCTTTGTCCGCTGGCAGAGCAGCCTCAGCACGCCCCCACCCGCGTTATCAGCGCCTGGAAGCGGCAGCCCGCGCTGGCGGGGCCTCCCTGGGCCGCCGCCGCCCGAGACATGTGTTGGACACGGGCCTTTAAGGCCTGGAGCCGCCACACACAAAGGCCGGGGAAGAAGGCGGAACAAAGGGCTTTTTCACGCAGCAACTGAAAAGCTGCAGATTAGCTCTGTCATGCTGCGCAGGCGGGGAGGAGCCCACGGCCCTGCCCCTGGGGGCACCCCCTCCCGGGGCACTCGCTCAGCGGTGTCCCTGGCTTGCAACCTCCATGCCCTGACCTCGGAGAAGCCTCCTAACGCCACAACTGACCCCCTCTGTCCTGCTGAGGATCCCCCATTGGCTCCTCACAACCGGTCCCCCTCCTGAATTATGCGCACCTGTGGTCTAACTCTCCCATGGCCGAGTCCAGCCTTTGTGCACCGTTTGCCTTGCCCTGGACAATTCTCAGCCACATGCCTTTGCACCTTCTGTTCCCCCTGCCTAGAATACCATCCCGGTCCCCTTCTCAAGTTCAATTCTAGAGTCACCTCTTACGGAAAAATAAGAAACTACACCAGTTGTACTGTGTGCCAGACACTTCGCCTTCTTCCAGCCCTCACAACCACCACGGGGAGCCAAGTATTAGCTGGAGCTAATATGGCAGCGCAATTGAGGAAATGGAGGCTCAGAGAGGTTGAGCGTCAACCGTGGTCACACAGCAGGCACCCGTGCCCCTGAGATGAAAACTTCGCTTCCTACCTCTCCGTGGGAAAGGGTCTCTTCGCCTATGTGTGTCCCAGGCAGGAAGTCCCTCTCCTGGAGTGGGGTGGGGAAACACGGGCACTGGTTTCATCTGGCACGAGCACCTTCAATCAGCCCTGCCCTGTCCCCGTTCAGGTACGCCATTGACCGCGAATCAGATTTGGAACAGATCTTCGATATCGATGCTGATACAGGTGCCATAGTGACCGGCAAGGGGCTGGACCGTGAGACGGCCGGCTGGCACAACATCACAGTGCTGGCCATGGAGGCAGGTGAGCTGGGCGCCCCCCAACCCCTCCCTCCTGAGGAAATGGGTGGGGGGGGTAAGGAAAAGCCGCACTGTCAGTCAAAGTCCATGGGGGAGGTACAAAGGTTGAGGGCGGGGAAACGAGTAAGAAACTGGAGGAAGATCCCACAAGGGTGAAGCTGGGGGCAGAAGCTCATGGGCCCAAACAGCAGGAGGGGGTCCCAAGTCAAGGGGTTAGGGCTGGTCTTAAGGGAGGCTGGCTTCCTTTGTCATTTATTCAGCACCTATTATATGCCAAGCCCTGTTCTAGAGGCTAAGGCTATAGCTTGAAACAAGAGAAAAGGTCCTGTCCTCAGAGGAGACTAGAGTATCAGCAGAGAGAAAGGGTGGACATGATATGTCAGGTGATGATAAGAGCTAAAAAAGAAACAGCCAGAGGAGTAAGCTGGGAAAGGGGATTGGGAGGGAGGGGGACCTTGTATCTCTTAGGGGACGGCCGCTCTGGGAAGAAGACATTTCAACAAAGACCTCAATAAAGTGAGAGAGTCACACTGACATCTAGGGGAAGAGTATTCCAGGAAGAGGGAGCAGCCAGTGCAAAGGCCCTGAGGTGGTAGTCTGTGAGCATGGAAACCAGTGTGGTTGGTGACAGGCAGAGTGGTCAGCCATCATAGGGTCTTTGAACTTGACTCCAAATGAAACTGGAGTCCCTGGAGGAATTTGAGTAGAGAAGGGGGTTGAGCCTGACAGTGTGCCTCTGGCTACTGCACTGAGAGTGGACTAGGGGCAGAGGAAGCAGGGCTTAGCTAGAAGCTAAATGCAATAGTGCTAGGGGGAGAGGACAGTGGCCTAGCCCAGGGCAGTAGCAACATAGGAGGTGAGGAGTGGTGGGCTTTGGGATTCAGGCTGAGGACAGAGTCAGTAGCCAGTAGTCAGCTGCTGATGGACTGTCATGCTGATGAGAGGTGGAGAGGGGTCAAAGACAACTCCAAAGAACTTGGCCTGAGTTTCTGGAAGAATACATGAGTGTGTGTGTGTCACAGGCAGTTTGGTGCAGCTGGGGTGGAGGTGAGTAGATGAGAACTCCAGGACTCATGGAGCACCTCCTGGTGAGAGGGGGGTGCCCTCCATCCTCCTCCACACCCAGAAGCAACACTGCCTACACCACTGCCACTCTCCCAGCTCCCCCACCTGTCAGCTCTCAAGGTCTCAGGAGTCAACAGAGCCGCTAGTAAGCGATCATGACAGCAGGAAGACTGTTGAGTCTCCGAGCTGCAGGGCAGACAGGCAACGTTTAAACCTGACTCTGCCCACTTTGGCCCCAGGCCCCTCCTTTCAACCCCTCTCCTCCTCCCCCTGCTGGCTGCCCCCACTTCTCAGGCCCCACCGGCCCATTCTGGGCTGAGGAAGTCCCTAGGCTGAAGTTCCCTTCCTCTCTTTCAACTACAGTTTAAAAGAAAATACAAAGCTGGCTCAAACCTCAGTGCCTGCTGTTCCCCAGCCTTTGAATCCACTCCTCTACCGCATGAAAGGGAGATAACAAAGGTGGCTGGACTGGGGGGGGGGGGAGGGTTCCCCCTCCTGCCTCCTCAAACCCACTCCCTAGATAGCAACTGAGGCTCCTGGCTGCAGATGAAGCCGGAGAGGACTGGCCTGGCTGCTGGGCAGAGATGCCGCCTCTCCCTGCCCACAAATACATCCCCTCCCCATCCCCAGCCTGTCACCCTACCTGACTTCCACCCCTAGCAAGTCTCCTCTCTGGTTAAGCATTCTGCTTCTATCCAGTGGTCTCTTTCAGAAAACAGCTAGAATAGCAGACAAGGTCTGTAATGCTGCCATTTCACAGAAGAAAGAATGACGGGGCAGGCACTTCTCCATAAACATTTTACATGTATTCTGGGCTAGATGTTTTCTGGAACATACTTTATTGAATCATGACCAATAACATGATCAGTACCCATTTTACTGATAGAAAAATGGAGGCTCAGAGAGTTAGGACATTTGCCCAAGGACGTGCAGGGGCAGAGCTGGGATTTGTGCCAGATCTACTTGGTCTATGGCATTGCTGTGTGGCCTTGCTTTTCCTGACACTCTGCCGTCTGAACTCTACTCCAATCCCACCCACAACCCCAAATGACATGGAGAAGGAGATGAATCTCTGAAAGGAGCAGATTGGCCACCAGGCTCGAGACCCCATCTCTGAGCTGAATCCCCAATCCCTACTCACTCTTCACCTAGGATAGTAATCAACAGGAAAAGGAATGGTCCACTGCACATCACTGGTGGGAGGCTGGATTAAACAGGATAACTCACAGGGAGAACTTAGCCTAGTGGGTGGTGCTTAGTAAGTGCTCAGTTAATGGTATCCATTGATCTTGACTCTGCACCAGGCCTTTTACAGTGATGAGCTGTATATTCCAGTGATGGAATATTCACCCCCTAAGTGGTATCAGTTCTACTGTTACCTTCCCCGTGTGGATGAAGAAGCTGAAACTCAGGAAGGTGAAGTCATTTGTCCAACTTCCCAAACCTAGTCTGTCTGACTGTGGAGCCCAGCCTTCCTCATTCCCCATGGTTCCTTGTTGTTGGCACAAAATCAGGAGTCACAAATAACCCACCCACTCCACCTCCTCACTGTCTCCATGACATGAAGGCAAAATTACTATCCCCGTTTTACAGATGAGAAAACAGAGGCTAATGGAGGAACAGGGATGGCCCCAAGATCAAAGAGCAAGTCCATGCAGGGCCAGGCTTGGCCCCAGGCCTCCCAAGAGTCAGCCCAAGCCCCAAGTGCAATGCCAAGGTCAGCCCACCTGGCACTGTGCCCTCTCGATGAAGTGTACATCTGGCTTCCTCAAAAACAGAGGGGATGTTTAGGGGATCACGGCGGACCCCCTGCTCCCAAGCGTAACAAACATGAGGTGACAAGAATCAGAGGAGAAATATTTATACACGGTGGCGCAGCTCTGTGAGCGCCTCAGAGAATGTTGCACTCAGCCAGGAGCCGCCGCCTGTCATACTGGATTACCTCAAAGACTCCCGAGCCACTTAGTATGCCGGCTCCCCTCTCCCCGAACTTCTGAGTCATCCATTCTGCCCATGCAGACGCTCCTTCCACTGACATTATCTTTAACGTTTTGTAATCATGAAATATTAATGACCGATATTGAATTTAAAATACAATTTGTGTCTGAATACTTCAGTGGAAAGGGCAGTTGTAAAGGGACAGTCTTCAAAGAGACAGGATTGGGGGGGACTTGGAAAACCAGTGCTGGGGTGGGGGGATTCCAAGGGTCTTCAGCCAGCCACCCCCTCCAGGATCCTCAATCCCTAAGCTGATCTGGAAGGGTAATATCTAGCTGTCCAAGACAACAAAGGGTTAATCAGATTCACTAGCAGCTTCCCCATCTGGGTCACCCCAGGCCAAGTCACGTCTCACAGCACCCCGCATTTCCCTTCATACCACGGAGCACACTATGATTTATGCGTGCATCTGCGTGCGTATTCAGTGAATATTCCTCTTCCCCAGGAAACTCTACCTTCCATGAGTGCGGCATTCACACAGGCCAGGCACACAGGGGACACATGGCAGATGTTTACCAAATGGACAGATAAATGGGCTTGAAGGCAGGGACACACAACAGAGAACAGCTTCTGGTTGGGTCTCCCCAGCTATGTGGGCTTGCATGGGTCACTCCCCCTCTTGTTACCTTGGTTTTCTCATCTGTAAAATGGTGACCATCATACCTACTCCATCGGATGGTGTAAGGATAATAACTATTAACCACGGCAGCTTCTGTTTATTTAAAGCTCACCATATGCTAGCCATTGTGCTGACGGCTTTCTGTAAAACACAGATCCCCTGGGCATTAGAAATAACATACATCCCATGAGCCTAGTATGGTGCCTGGCACACCGGAGGTGATCTTAATAGCAAGAGGTAGACTCTGAGAGGGGAAGGAATGTCAGAGATGAAGAACTGTAGCCCTCCCTCCTCCCCGTTTATAGCTGGGAAGACTGAGGCCAAGGAAGGGAACTGCTTACCCAAGTGTCCCCATTCGACTTTCTGCCAGGGGAAGAAGTAGGCATGGGGAATAGGCTTTGAGCAGGAGCGCTCCAGTGTTTTTCTGAGGCTTCTTGTCACCCACTCCAGACTGGGCTGGGCACTGGGATCTGATGATAAACAAGGCCTGGCCACTGACCTGGGGTCACAAGTGGGCAGGGGAGAGACATGTCAACAGCCAGTGACAATACAGAGTGGAAGTAAGGGGGTGATGGGGGAAGCAGGGTGTGACTTGCCCTCACAGTGAGGGGCAGAATACCCTTCCCAGAGGAGGAGACATCTGGGTTAGGTCTCAAAGGCCAAGGAAGCCTTCCTAAGCAAAAGGGAGATTTGGGGGCTCCCTGCAAAAAGCCCCTTGTGGGCAGAGTCCTGGAGGCTGGTAGCCCACTGCCCATTCAGAGGACAGAGCAGCTGGATGTGGTCAGAGACTGGGGCTGTGGGGTGGGCAGAGCAGGTGAGACGAGGGGGAAGTACTTCCCTCAGGCTGTGCAGAAAGAGCCTTGGATGTCCTGTGAGAACCAGACATGGCCTGGAGGTGACAAGGAGCCACATGGGTCTTTGAGCAGAAGAGTAGCATAATCAAATGTTTGGTTTCCAATGTTCTCTCAGGTTCCAGGGGAAGGGAGGTTGGAGGGAGTGAACCTCAAGAGACGAGAACAGATGGGAGAGGCTGTCAGGAAAATTCAGGCTCAGCCATGAGCTGGGGAGCCAGGGCTGAGCCAGGACAGGTGGGAGGGTGCTCTGAGGTTGCTGAATGTCTGGGAAAGAGGCAAATCACAGCTCTGAATGGGGTGCTTCAGGAGGCAGTGAACTCCCCATCACCAGAGGTATGTAAATCAGGCCCAGACTCCTCTCAGACTGGGTCCTAAGATGCTTACTAGTCACGTTAAGTACCTCACAGATGCCGACAGAAACAAAGATTTCTTGATATCCACAAAGTCCAAGTAGGACTGCCCAGAACATTAGGAACCAGGTCAGCCCCCAGGGAAGGAAATGCTCTCCCATCTCTACTCTGCTCCTTGAATTGCTAGGATATTAGGATTTCAGATCCCCTCCTTCACCCAAAAGCCCTTCCCTACCCCTTGGAGTAATAAACTTCCTCCCAACAAGATCAAAGCTGCCGATCTCCATGTGGAAGCCAAGTGTAATCAAAGGCCCTGAGAGAGACAGAAAAGGGCTCCGGGGCCCCTGCTCCCACTGGAGGGACGTGAGGACAAGGGCAGGAAGTGAAGGAGTCCATGCCTGGCTGCGCGGACACCCCCTCCCCTGAAGCACCCCCACCTGCTCACCCAGCGCTCCTCCTCGCTGTCCTGCCTGCTGGTCTTGGCGGGCTTGTAATTGGGATGATAAATCTTCCTGCCCAGCTGGCCAGCTCTAATCAGAGCCTGGTGTTTGGATGCAATTTAATTCTCTTGGGGGGGAGGAAGGGTCTGGGGGGGACAGTGGAGAAGAGGGTCCAAGCTCTGCTCCCTCCCCCTCACTGCAAGCCAGCAGAGGAGGTTCTCTCCCTCCCACTCCCACTCTCGACACCTCACTTCTCTCTTTCTCTCTGGGCTTCCGTCTTTCTCCATGACAGCCAAGGAGAACCACAGAATCCAACTCCATTTGTTTTACTGATGAGAAAAGCCTTAGTCCATAGCAAGACCCCCATCTCTAAAACGATAAGAAATTAGCCAGTTGTGATAGTGTAGTCTCAGCTACTCAGGAGGCTGAGGCAGGAGGATCACTCTAGCCCAGGAGTTTGAGGCTGCAGTGAGCTATGATCACACCACTGCAGTCCAGCCTGGGAGACAGAGCGAGACCCTATCTCTTAAAAAAAAAAAGAAAAGAAAAGTTGGTCCAGAAAGGCAGCAGAAGAAGGGTCGCAGCACTAGACTGCTTCTTGGATGGACAGGTCCTGGAAGGGATGTAGCCTCCATGGGGTCAGTTCACTCAAAAAGGTCTCAATCTCACCTCTCCAGCACACCTCTTAGATGGAGGGGCATAGTCAGGGATGCCACAGACAGTGAGATCCATTCATTCCACAGATCTTTATTATGCACCTGCTATGTGCTGTGCACATAGGTGCTAGGGATATAGCAGCAAATAAAATAGACAAAAATTCTGCTTTCATTCTAGGGGAGGAGACAGGACAAGCACATTAAGTGAAAACATGAGGATGTTAGATAAATGCTGTGAAGAGAAATAGGGCAAGGAAGTGGTGTCTGATGGGCTGGCAAAGGGCAAATTTAAATCAGGTTGTTAGGGGAGGGCTCTCTGAGAAGCAGCCTTCTGGGCAAGGACCTGAAGGAGCAAACCCAGAGAAGAGTGAAAGGGGGCAGGGAGGGGCAAGGCATAATGCAGGACCATCACATGGGGCCTCATGGGCACGGAGGACTTGGGCTCATCCTCTGATTGCCCAGGACTCAGGCCAGGCAGGGAAAGCTTCCTGGAGGAGGCAGGGACGTTTATCTGGGGCCATAAAGACAAGTAGAATTCTGACAGCAAAAGAAGTTAAGAAAGGGAGTACCATCTGGTGGTTAAAGACATCCTCTTTGGAACCAGACCCAGGTTCGAGTCCCAGATCCATCCATTGTTCCCTGTCACACCTTAGGCAAATAGCTTCACCTCTCTGAGCTATTCCCTTATCCATAAAATAGCAGCAGTACTAGTCCCTACTTCCCAGGGTGGGTGACAGAATGAAACGGGACAGCCCTTGGTCCATGGCAAGTGCTTGGTATGTGTTCATTGCCTGCCTTCTGGGAAGGAGCAATGACCCTAACAGGGTCATTAGGCCAGGCCCCATTGCCTCTACCATTCCTACTGGCCCCTAGCCCTACCCCCACCTGCTTGATTTGGTCCAGATGCCAGTCGAGTAACTGCTAAAAACAGGGATCCTCCTTGGAAGAGATTTAGAGTCTCATTACTTACAGCTGCCCCAGGGACTTTGCACATGCTGATCTCACTCCCTGAGACTATCTTCCCCTCCCCATCTCCTTCACCTGATCACTTCCTAGTCAGGCTCAGCAGAAATGTCCCTTACTCCAGAGAAAGCATCCCTGCACCCCACCAGGCAGGGCATCCTGCTTCAGGCTCACATAGCTCCCAAACTGTTTTCTCTCAGCTTTTATCAGTCTGGAGAAACGTCTGTCCCGGTCGCTAGACTGAGAAACCACATTGGTCTTGTTCACTGCTATGTCCTTGGTACAAAGGAGGTACTCAATCCATAACTGTCAGCAAAATCCACAAGTCTCTGTTCCAAATCACCCAGTCCAATCTCATAAGAAACTCAGAGGCCGGCGCAGGTAAGAGACCTGCCACACTGCCCAACAGTTCTGCTTCGAGTTTGGTGGCTTCCAGAGGTACCCACTGAGCAGCCTAGCCTCTTCAGCTCCTTGAACCCCCAGGGCTTCACCTGCCACCTCCTCGGATTAATGGTGAGCCAGCTCACGGAGGAAGCACTGGGCCAAAGCACGTTTAATTTTAATTTAGGAATCGGTTAAGGCCGCAGGCCTGCTCAGCTCCGGGCTGTCAATCAGCCTTCCTCAAGGCTGCATCAATTAGTTTAAAAATATTGAATGTAATTTTGCCTGACACAACATATTGCAGCTACTGCAAAATATAATTTATTTTAGAAGAAGAAATAATTAAACTAATTTGCATGTCAGTCAGCTGAACTGAGATGCCGAGAGGGGAGGGCCATAGGGGACCCAGCCCCTGCAGGGGCACCTGCCTCTGCCTCTGGCCATTGGGTGAGGGTAGCTTGGGCTTGGATCTAGACAGTAGCTGTCAGTGGATGGGCAAATACCCAGGCAATAGGGGTGCCCACTGGCATTGTGTCTGGACCAAATAGAGTCAGGAGTCTAAGGACCAAGCCTAGCTCTGCCACTGACTTACTGTGGCTTTGGAGAAAGTCCTGCCCTTCTCCGGGTCTCAGTCTCCTCATCTACAAGATGGGTCTAAGAATATCTCCTTCACTGGTCGTTTTGAGAATTAAATGAGGTCATAGATAAGAGAGGATGCTATGAATTGAAAAGTCCTGCACAGAGGTCAAGATTAATCAACTAATGGAAATATTTAAGGTGGCAAAAATATGATGATGACCCCTTATTATAAATGATGCTGTGATCATAAGGGGTTTGGAGGAAGTTGACCACAGGCAAGACATCAGGTTGGACTCCCCCACTGTAGAGAAATGGTTTGCAAACCTCGCTACAAGTTAGAGTCCCAGAGTCCCTCCCTAAGAGGCTGTTAAAAAAAAAAAAGCCGTGATCAAGACTTGAGCATTAGTGTGTTTTGAGCCAGGGTGAGAATCACTAACCCAGTGTCAATGCCAATGGTGCTGAATACTGGATGCTGACCTGGGGCTAGCCCATAAGCTCTGGGATTATAGGCCATCCTCAAATTCAGGGGTTCCTAGGATAAGCGCTAGAAACCTGTGGCAACTTAGAGTCACACCTCCTCAGTGCTCACTCAGCTGCCCCACCTCTTTAAATCTGAGACCCTCATTCAGGCCAAAAGGGTCAAAGCTTTCCCAGTAGCTGACCCATGATATTTTAAAAGAGGAGGTAGGAGAGGCCCAGCATAACCTAAAACAAAGGAGCAGTAATGGGGGTGTCTCATCAGCAGTGTGACCAGCACTCCTGGAGGGTGACTGCCCACTCAGCTGTCCAGTCTGCTCAGAGGTCTCCCTCCTCCACGGCCTCTCGGATCCTCTCTCCCTCCAGCCCCTGCACCCACCACCCTCCACGGCAGGAGATGGTGCCAGCAAGGGCCTACAGGCCCTGCCCCCCACCCAACTTCCCACTGCCTCCTCTGGGAGAGAGGCACCCATTCCTGACTGTGGGCCTCGCCCTCACCCCCGCCCAAACGCACCCACCATCTGTCTGTTGAAGTTCTCTGGCAACGCAGTCACAAAAATAACTGCTCACCCGGCATCCCCAGTCACGACTCCCATCTCTCACCCCCAGAAAACCCCCCTCTAATCGCTATAGCAGCAGATCTGGGTGAGCTGAGAAGATAATGTGCCCCTGGCTAAGGGGAACTCCAGAGAGGGGTAGGGTCTGAGTTAATTAAGGATGCGCTGCCCTCCTTTCCCGGCCCTCCTAGGAGGTGGGTCTTCCTATCTCCTGTCACCTGTCTTCCTATCTCCATTTCTCTCTTTATCAGCACACAAGCAGCCATAGTCGGCATCCAGCAGGCCCTGAGTTCAGTCTCACTCTCCCCCAAACTCATGGGGTGCCTAGCTGCCTGGAAGTTCCCAGGCTGCCCCCAAAATGACTCCCTGCCAGCCCAGCCTGAGGGCTTTGTTCATCCAAGTCACTGCTTGGAAGTGGGGTGTAGTTTCCTTTCCCATGAGGATGTTCCCGAGGTCACTGACAAGTGGACCCTGTCAATAATGAACATGTGGCTGAGATAGCTGAAGATGGGGTACCAAAGAGCACCCAGAGGTCCACACAGGGGTGAGGCTAAAAGAGGAGAGCATTCAGGGTGCTGCTCAGAGAGGACAGCCTGGGATGAGCTATTCCACATCCTATAAAGTCATCTAAGGCCAGGTGCAGTGGCTCACACCTGTAATCACGGCACTCTGGGAGGCCAAAGCAGGAGGATCACTTGAGTTCAGAAGTTTGAGACCAGCCTACGTAAGAGCAAGACCCTGTCTCTACAAAACATAGAGAAACTTAGCTAGACATTGTGGCAGGCCTCTGTAGTGTAGTCCCAGCTACTTGGGAGGCTGAAGCAGGAGGATCACTTCAGCCCAGGAGTTGGAGGCTGCATTGAGCTGTGATGATGCCACTGCACTCCACCCAAGGTGACAGAATGAGACTTTGTCTCAAAAAAAAGAAAAGTTACTTCATGTCATTGCTGAAAGGACACTTCAAGGATCTACGTTTATTTACAAAAACTTATATAGCACTTACTATGCGTTGTAATCACAATTTTAAGTACTTAATAGATATTAATTCAGTCCATCTCTTGACTGACCTACTACTATTAGACCAATTTTGCAGGTGAGAAAACTGAGGCACAGAGAATTCAAGTGACATGGCTTAGATTACATAGATATAAAGTGCCAGATTTAGGATCAGAACTACCCAGCTCCAGAGTTCTTGCTCTTGAATCACTGTGCTCTGCTCATTTTCTGAGTGTGGAAACTGATTTCAGAGAGGTCAAGGTCTTAGCCAAGATCAAGCACTAGCTAAAGGACACTGCCATACCTGGAATTCAAGCCTGCAGATGATCCATTTGGGCTTCATTTGCAACATTCATTTGGTCAACAAACATATTAGAACCTGCTCTGTACTATGTCCACAGTGCTGGGGACCCAGAGATAAATAGGACAGGGACCATAAACTCAAAGACATCCTAGTGGGAGGGACGGGGCCATCATGGTTTTGCTGAACATTGCTGTCAGAGTCACCTCCTTGGACTTGCCTGGTCTTTCAGAATCAGATCTTGAGAGAGCAGAGGTTTTGGAGTTCAGTTGCCAGCTGAGCAATTTCAGTTTCTCCTTTCCAATAAAGGGATGTGAATTCTACCAAACCATAGGATTTCTGCAAGGATACCTGGAATAATGGAGATGGGTGCTCTAGGTGCAATCTCTGAACTCTCCCGTGAGGGGGTGGGGATGGCAACAGTGATGATAGTGTTGTTGGGGGCAGGGATGCGATGGTTGTATTGGTGATTATGGGGAGGGGGTTATGGTAGTAATAGTGGGACTGGTGATGGTAGTGGTGGTGACTGTTATGGTGGAGATGTGATGGTATTGATGATGGTGGTGGTAGTGACATCAGTGATGGTGGTAAGGATGGGGATAGCGATGGTCTCAGTATTTGTGATGTAGAGATGGAGAGGGTAGTACTAGTGGATTATAGTGTTGGTGTTGGTGTTAATTCTGATGCTGATAGTATAATGGTGGTGATGGTGATAGCAATGGTGATGGTAACAGAGTGTGAGGATGGTGATGGCGACGTAGTGATGTTGGTAATATGAGACATTGATAAACATGCCCGTAGTAGTGGTTATGACTTAATGGTAATGGTAAGGATTATAATGATGGTGATGGTGTGCTGGTGATGACATGAATGGTGGGCTTGTATTGGTCTGGTGGTGGGGCTGACATTGGGGATGGTGGTGGGGTGGGACCCGCAATGAAAGTGGAGGGTTGTGGTAATGAGGCCAGTGGTGCCAGCCCTAATGATCATGGCGATGATAGTGGCCATGGTGATAGTGATTATTACCCACATATGCCCAGATGTCCCCAGTCCTAGTCCTCATGCCAGCTGGGTCCACTTAGTGTGACCCCACTGCCTAACCTTGTCCTGGTAACAGATAGAGGTGTCTAGATCTCACAGGTGATGCCTCTCCCCCTACTCCTGTGCTCTTGTTACAGACAATCATGCCCAGCTATCCCGGGCATCCCTCAGGATCCGAATCCTGGACGTGAATGACAATCCCCCAGAACTGGCCACACCCTACGAGGCAGTTGTGTGTGAGGACGCCAAGCCAGGCCAGGTACCACTGAGGGGCTGGAGACTGGGGTGCTGCCAGGATAGGCCTGGGCCCCCCTACCCAGGCTTAGAGTTGCTTCAGCCTCATCATCAGCTCCTTGCCCCTCACCTTCAGCTCATCCAGACCATCAGCGTGGTGGACCGGGATGAGCCCCAGGTTGGGCACCGCTTCTACTTCCGCCTGGTACCTGAAGCTCCCAGCAACCCTCACTTCTCTCTGCTTGACATCCAAGGTGAGCCGCCAAACCCTAGGATGCATGGAGTGGGGGGCCTCATCTCCCTGCCCTCTCCCCTTAGCATAGATGGAGGGATGGATCTAAGATCACACAGGAAGTCTGGGCCAGCTGGAGCTGTCACACAGCCCATGGCCAAACCATGAAGAACAAGCAGCCCCCATGTGGGGCCTGATGGAGTGGAGGGGGCAAAGGTCAGGGAGTCATGGATGGAAAGATGCAGAAAGGGAATGGATGGGGTATGGCTGGACCAGAGACCAGGGTGGAAAGAGCCCCTGCTGTTAGCAAAGGTGGAAGTGAGCCCAGTGCACACACTGCTCACCTGCAGTCTGGAAAGCCCTTCATTCCACTTGCACTTCTTTTGCATCCTCACAACCACCCTGGGAGGTGGGTTTCTGACTCCTCTTCCCCTTTTGCTGGTGATGAACTTGAGACTCTAAAATGCTAAGGGACCTGCCTGAGGTCATATAGAGATGTCAGTGGTGGGGCCGGGATCAAACCCACACTTGTCTAGGATCCAGCATGCCTCCTGCCTTAGCTCCCCACCTGGAAAGCAAACCACCCCACCCAGCCTGAGCCGAGTCTATTGTGAGACTTCCCCACTCCACCCCAACAAGTTCCTCATGAAGTTGAAGTTTGAACCTTTAAGGAATGACTGACAGGAGGGGACAGTCCAGACTGGCAATGAGGAACCCAAGCTCAGATGATGGCTCTCTGTGCAACCCTGGCAAGTGTCTGCCCCTCTTTAAGCCTCAGTTTTATCATCTGTATAATGGGGTTCCTAAGGCCTCACCCCAGGTGGCCAGGTGGTCTCAGTGAGAGGAGAGCTACCAAGTTACATTGTTGTACCCAGTACGTGTCACTTCGTACATTCAGCAATTACCTGTTGAGCACATTATTGAGCATTTATGGAGACACAATGCCTAGGTACCTGGCTCAGCTCAGGGACCATGAAATGCAGCAGCAAACAAGGCAACCACCCCCACCTTGTGGATTTTATACTCTAGTGAAGGGAGACAGAAATTAAACAAATCAAAAGTGTGTTAGGAATGATAAGTGGCTGGGGCGTGGGAATAATGCCATCAGCATGAGAATCTGGACTTGACTTTGTTCAACTCTGGGTGCCTAGAACAGTGCCTGGCATGTAACAGATATGTGCATATTTGGTAAAATGTGTTAAATGAAATGATGAAAATAAGGCAGGGTAAGAGGAGAAGATTTTATTTTTATTATTTTTTATCATTTGAGATTCATTGGGGGTGCAAAGAATTAGGTTACACTGATTGCAGTTGTTAGGTAAAATTCCTCTTTAATTGTGTCCTGCCTCCAAGAGGTGTGCCATACACCGTAACCCCCATCCCCTCCCTCCTCCCTTCTCCCCATCCCTCATTCCCCTACCCACTCCCCTTGTATTAGATCATCTATTACCTTCATATTAGAATTGAGTACATTGGATTCTTGCTTCTCCATTCTTGTGATGCTGTACTAAGAAGAATGTATTCCACCCCCATCCAGGTTAATACAAAAGATGTGAAGTCTCCATCTTTTTTAATGGCTGAATAGTATTCCATGGTATACCTATACCACAGCTTGTTAGTCCATTCCTGAGTGGGTGGGCCCAAAATTTAGGCTGTTTCCACATTTTGGCAATTGTAAATTGAGCTGCGATAAACAGTCTAGTGCAAGGAGAAGATATTTGAAACGGGGTTTTCTGAGGGAATCCACAGTGAGAAAGCATCTAAAGGAAATGAAGGAATAAGCCACATAGATAGCTGAACAAAGAAGCCTCCAGGTGGGAAGTGTAAGTGCAAAGGCCCGGAGGTGAGATGTACGGAACCGGAGACCTGCATGGGTGGAGCAAGTAAGAGACAGGACTAGGAGGAGATGTAGTCAAAGAGGCACGGGGGACCAGATCATGCTGGTTACTTCTGGCCCCAAAATAGGTCGGGGATCACCCCAAGACTTTACACACACACTCCAATGGGGAAGTTCAATGACCTCTGAAGCCAGACCCACAAAAATATTTCACAGCCAGTGCCGCTCAGTCGGTCAATCAGAAAGGATGGCCATAACCTAGAGCAGGACCCCAGAGCTCTGAGTGCCAGGCATTAACCCCTTAGTGCCTTAATTGTGTTAAAGTTGGGAGGATGCCTGGGGGAAAGGCTGAGGCATCAGGGACCCCAGGTCAGAGTCACAGCTCTTTGGAAGCATTTCAATATTTTAACAAACAATATAATGGTCCATATTCATTATTTCAATGGTATTGTGAGCTGGCCACAGGAAACACAGATAGCCTTGGCTCGACCTCACCAAATTCATAAGTTTTCCCAAGCCCAGAGGCCTGAGGATCTGCCCTAGCCTTTTATTGGGCTGGGCCCAGCCAGAGTTCCCACCCGGTGTGGCCCTTGCTATAAGCTCTGAGGGCAGGGGGCAGCAGCGTGCTGAGGTCAGAGCAGCTGCAAAAGCCCTCCTCAGCCCCCATCCACAATGTGCCAAGCCCCCTCCTCCTCACTGTATAAATATCCTAGGTGACAAACGGCTACCCCAACCCATCTGTTTCTTTGTACAAATGTGTAGCCAGTTTGGAAACGTGATTTATAAATATTGCTTTTGCAGCCAGGGATTGACACTGATGTATGTCAGATGGATGGATGCAGCACTGGGCACAGGTCCACCTAGAAGGGTGGGGATGGGGGGTGGGGTGGCCAGAAGCTCCCCCAGATGAAGCCAGCTGCTTCCCAGGAGGGCAGCTTGATGGGTTCAGCAATGATGCTGGGGGATTCCCTTTCGTGGGGTGGAGGAGTGGCAGGGACCAGCACTCTCGGAACATATGGTTCCATGGGCAGAGACAGCAACCCTGAGAGACAAACATCTCTGTTCTCACTTGGCAATTTGAGGCTGAGCCAGAACTAGCCACCCATGCCTCAAATCTGTCTACTCCTCTGTGCCTCCGCCACTACCATTATCTCACACCCAAATCACGCAAACAGCTTCCTATATGTTCTTCCCCATCCACTCTTGTATTTTAGCTTATAAATTCCCTTAACCACAATGTAGGCTCAGCAAGGACAGGAACTGTGTCTGCCTTATTCGTAGCTTTATCCCCAGGAGCTACAGTAGCCCTGACATACACAAGTTGCTCAACTCACATTGGCTGTTGAATGATCTGCTTTTAAGAAAATTATCCAAATTCCTTACCATGGTCTCCAAGGCTTTCCAGGAGGAGCCCCTATCTCCCTGTCCACCCTCCAGCTATCACCCTCATCCCTCCAGCCATAGAGGACTGCTTTCTATTCCTTACATGTACCGATGCTTCTTCTGACCTCAAGGCCTCTTCTCCCCCCGGAACCCATTGTTCAGGGCTCAGAAATATTATCACTTCCTGAGGGTCAGGCCTCTGTTGTGAGCTCTTCCTCTGCTTTTCCTTCCCAGTGGTTTGTAAGTATAGAGTACCTTGTGGGTTTATTTGATTAGCCTTTGTCTCCCATGCTAGTCTGAGCTCTGATCCAGAACTATTGTTGGTTTAGGTCTTTATCTTTTTCCCCCAGTTAGTAAAGATTTGGGGGATGGATAGAGCGGTTGATTTTACTGGACAAATTAGACAAGTCACTTCTCTCTGAGCTGCAGTTTCCACATATCTAAAATGGGGATGATGCTAAAACTCTCAGTGGTTATGAGGATTACACATTACTACGGATTTAAAGTGCCCGCAAAGTCCTTAATGCATAGAAAGCAACCAGTTCCTGCATACACCATCCCCTCTTTTTCCCACCTTGCCCTGAGCTGTCCTGCCCCCCCCCCCCCCCCCGGGGAGCCCAAGATTGGAAACCCGGGGGGTCCCCACCCCCGGGAGAAAGGGCG
>CAUYQV010096928.1:0-25917 GCA_963574575.1 Galagoides demidoff
CTCTTTCACTTTATATTTCTGTATTTTTAGAAGTTTTATATTAGTTTAAACATTTCCAAACAAAAATAGTAAAGATATTGCCAGTTGAAAAACATAGATTAACCATTAACTAAGATAGACTCTCACTGGATTAAAGATTTAAACTTAAGACATTAAACCATAAAAATACTAGAAGAAAGTGTAGGGAAAACACTTGACGGAATCAGCCTAGGCAAAAATTTTATGAGGAGGACCCCCCTGGGCAATTGAAGCAACATCAAAAATACACTATTGGGGCCTGATCAAACTAAAGAACTTCTACACAGCCAAGAACACAGTAAATAAAGCAAGCAGACAGCCCTCAGAATGGGAGAAGATATTTGCAGGTTATGTCTCTAACAAAGGTTTAATAACCAGCATCCAAAGAGAACTCAAACATATTAGCAAGAAGAGAATGAGTGATCCCATCTCAGGGTGGGCAAGGGACTTGAAGAGAAATTTCTCTAAAGAAGATAGGCGCTATAATTAGATTCCATCCATATAAACATGAAGGAGGTAAAGTCTCCATCTTTCTTTAGGGCTGCATAGTATTCCATGGTGGACATATACCACAATTTATTGATCCATTCGTGGGTTGCATTAATGTACATAGTTATGCTATAAGAAATTAAAAAAAGAAGATAGGCACATGGCCTACAGATATATGAAAAAATGCTCACCATCTTTAATCATCAGAGAAACGCAAATCAAAACTACTTTGAGATATCACCTAACTCCAGTAAGATTAGCCCATATCACAAAATCCTAAAATCAGAGATGCTGGCGTGGATGTAGAGAAAGGGGAATACTTCTACACTGCTGGTGGGAATGCAAACTAATGTGTTCCTTTTGGAAAGAAATCTGGAGAACACTTAGAGAACTAAAAATCGACCTGCCATTTGATCCTGCATTTCCTTTGCTAGGTATATATCCAGAAGACAAAAAAACACATTACAACAAAAATATTTGTATCAGAATGTTTATTGTAGCCCAATTCATAATTGCCAGGTCATGGAAGAAGCCCAAGTGCCCATTGATCCACGAATGGATCAATAAACTGTGGTATATGTACACCATGGAATACTATGCAGCCCTAAAGAAAGATGGAGACTTTACCTCCTTCCTGTTTACATGGATGGAGCTGGAAAGTGTTCTTCTTAGCAAAGTATCACAAGAATGGAAGAAAAAGTATCCAATGTACACAGCCCTATTATGAAACTAATTTATAGCTTTCATATGAAAGCTATGACCTAATTATAGGCGAAGAATATGGGGGGAGGGAAGGAGGGAATGGGTGGAGGGAGGGTGATTGGAAGTATCACTTCTGTGCTTTGTCTTACAAGGGTACAAGTGAATCTTTCTAAGAGTAGAATATGAACATCTTAACACAACATCTAAGAAAATGACATAAAGGCTTTGTTAACCAGTTTGATAAAAATATATCAAATTGTATATGAAAACACCACACTTTACCCCCTGATTGTATTAATGTACACAGCTATCATTTAATAAAAAGAAAGTAATAAAAAGAACAGGATGAGTAAACCATACCTAGTTTCAACTAATTATTTAAAGTACCTCATTATTCTATTGTCACCATCCTTTCCCAACTCCTCGTTAATCAGTATAGCAGATTGCACCTAGAAAGTGGAAATCCTGATCTTCTTCTTCTTCTTTTTTTTTTTTTTTTTGCAGTTTTTGGCCAGAGCAGAGCTTGAACCACATCCAGCATATAGGGGCAGCACCCTACTCCTTTGAACCACAGTTGCTGCCCGATTCTGCCCTTCTTAGTAGGAACACCTTACTGGGTTTTTTTTTTTTTTTGCCTCCTATGAGTTAGTTATATAATGGCTGTAGCATTTTTTAAAAAACTGAAAATACACAAACCCTCAACTTCATGATTATTCAGGGATAAATGGTCTAGTTCGAGTTGACCAAGTTTTTGGCTAAATAGATGAAAGGTAATTCTTTATTATCACAGAATCAAAACAGATATCTGGTGAATTCCAAATGTGATTTCTTCCTCTTCTGAATTCTGATAAAATTTATTATCTATGCTTCTGATTTTCTGTTTATTATTTGCTGCTTTTTATACTCATCTTTTAGAACTAAACATCTAACCTTCTTTCTTGATCTGTTAACTCCATGAAGAATCATTAACAGATCAGCTTACTTCTCAAACACCTTTACAACAGGTAAAAACAAATTGGAATTCCCTATTTACATTTACCCAGTTTCACTTTGAGGTACTTATAGAATGTATTTTTTAATGGCTAGATCCACGCTTAGTCACAGTAGTCCCAATATAAAGCTTCAATTTAGAGTAACTGGGAGTGTGATACTGTTACTATGTTCTCTTCTGCTAAGGTTTTGTTTTTTATTGTGTTTCTTCCTTATATTAACTATTTGAATGAAAATGATTATTGTTCATGTACCTTGAGATTTTGATTAAATAAGACTTTTTTAAAAAGATGTATTAAATACAATGATAATGCATCTTATAAGCAAACTCAAACAGTACAGATCAAATCATTAAAGTCTTTTTAGTTACCACTTGTGGAAATAGTTATAACATCATTGTTATTGACAATATTTTGCATTAAACTGTAGAATTCTATCATGGCACTTCATTTTACAAAACACCTAATTCAGCATGCTTCTATTCCAGTGGGATAAAATAAAACTATAATCTTCTTTGGATTATTTCTGAACATTAATTACATTATAGATTATTCGTGAACTAAATCTTCACCACAACATTGCGTATAATCACTTCCAACCAGAAAGAACTGGGCAAGGGTCAGAGCTCACGCCTAAACAGAATGAGATATGTGTATGAGGTTGTGTTTCTAAATTAATAAACTTCCCTACATGTCAAAGTCACATGTAAATGGTTTTTTTAATATTTTCCTTAGTAGATTATAGTTCTTTATCTACATTTTATTCTTTCTGTAGGATGTTTTCAATTCCATAGGGATAGGAACTCTGACTTATTCATCCTTGCAGCTCCTTTGCAATCCTTAACATGTAAAATTTATTCAAAACTATATGCTGAATTTAGCAAATATTTATTGCAAGTATACTATTTGTAAGGTATTATTCTGGGAATTAGGATGGTGCAGAGTATATTTCCAGTGTTCCAGGAGCTTTCAAATTAGTGGGAGAGATGAGAATTATGAAATAAATGTAATATGAGTTATACTTTGCCTAGTGCAATAATACAGGTACATTTGTAAAAATATAGTCTACTGTTTTAGATTAATCATGCCTCTTTTTTCTTCCATTAGTGCCCATAATAGAGAATCAATGGTATGTGAAATTTCTAACCAATCCAACTATACTCTATTTCCATTTTAGGTGCCAAGGATGAAAGTGTAGGATGCCAAAATCTACCCTGAGGAGTTCCAGATAATGATGGCTGAAGTGCAAGATATGAGACAGAAAGGAGCAACACTGGAGGCCAGATTTGCAGAACTGAATAAGTGAATGTTTCTCAAGATTCCCAATGCCTGTTCCCAAAGTTTTTAACGTAAGGATGATTGCCTCTGAGTTGAGAGACCTAGCTCATTTCCATGATATTTCAGTGACGTTTACTTCTTTTAAGTAAAACCACAGCACTGAATCAAATGCATTAGTGTTTGGACTGCTGTTAATGTTCCAATGTCTCAGATCATATAACTCTGGATGACTAGAGGACCACTTATAAAATCAGAAATAAAATTACCAGCTTCCATGACAGCTGTGCAGGTATGAGTAATATAACAGCAGTTTTCAGTTAACACTAGAAAAACAGGGGGAAAAAAGATGTTAAATATATAGGTTCTGTATTTAAGTACTCTGACCTATATTTCTGACTTATTTGATAGTTCTTGGTAAATCCAAGGACAATCTATAACCTCTTTCTCTGACCTTTTTAAAAAGCTTTGTCTATAAATTGGATTTTAAGACGTTTTCAGAGCTTTTAAGAACCTCAGAGTGCATAATACAGCATACAGTGCCTCTAATGTTACATCTTTGCTCAAGCAGTGGTGTTCAAAGGCAAAACTTAAATGGCTATCAGTTGCGCAATAATACCTGTAGACAACCTTATAATTATTTCTTAGAGGAAATGTTTGTGTGCATGTGTGTGCATGTGTGTGTTCCAGCAAGTTTTGATCAGTATTTATTTATTTTATTTTTAATTTTTCTTAATTTTTTTTTATTAAATCATGGCTGTGTGCATTAATGCAATTATGGGGTACAATATAATGTTTTTATATACAACTTAAAATGCTTTCATCAAACTGGTTAACATAGCCTTCACCGCATTTTCTTAGTTATTGTGTTAAGACATTTATATTCTACACTTAGAAGATTTAACATTCCCTCTTGTAAAATGCTCCACAGGTGTGGTCCCACCAAATACCCTCCTTCCACTCATTTTCCCCCTCCCCTTCCCCTTCCTCTTTCTCCTTCATCTTGGGCTGTAGTTTGATTATAACATTCATATGGAAGTGTGGGTGCTTATAAATTGGTTTCATAGTAGGGCTGAGTACATTGGATACATTTTTTTTCCATTCTTGAGATACTTTGCTAAGAAGAATATGTTCCAGCTACATCCATGTAAACATTAGAGAGGTAAAGTCTCTATTTTTTAAGGTTGCATAATATTCCATAATGTACATATACCACAATTTATTGATCCATTCATGGGTCGATGGACACTTGGGCTTCTTCCATGACTTAGCAATTATGAATCAGTCTGCAATAAACATTCTGGTACATATATCCTTGTTATAATATGATTTTTGGTCTTCTGGATATAAACCTAGTAGAGGAATTGTAGGATAGAATGACAGATCCATTTTTAGATCCATAACTGTTCTCCAAACATCTTTTCAAAAGGAACATATTAGTTTGCATTCCCACCAGCAGTGTAGAAGTGTTCCCTTTTCTCCAAATCCATGCCAACATCTCTAGTTTTGGGATTTTGTGATGTGGGCTAATCTTACTGGAGTTAGATGATATCTCAGAGTAGTTTTGATTTGCATTTCTCTGATCATTAAGGATGATGAGCATCCTTCCATGTGTCTGTAGGCCCTGCACCTGTCATCTTCAGAGAAGATTCTCTTCAAGTCCTTTGCCCACCCTGAGATGGGATCACTTGTTCTTTTCTAGCTAATATGTTTGAGTTCTCTATGGATTCTGGTTGTTAAACCCTTGTCTCAGACCTAAACTACAAATATCCTCTCCCATTCTGAGGGCTGTCCTCTTGCTTTACATATTGTGTTCTTGGTTGTGCAGAAGCTTTTTAGTTCAATCAGATCCCAGTAATGTATTTTTGATGTTGTTTCAATTGCCCGGGGGGTCCTCCTCATAAAATATTTGCCCAGGCCAATTTCTTCAAGTGTTTTCCTCCACTTTCTATTAGTATTTTTATAGTTTCATGTCTTAAGATTAAATATTTTATCCAGTGAGAGTCTATCATTGTTAAAGTTGAAAGGTGTAGGTCCAGTTTCAGTCTTCTACAGGTCTCCAGCCAGTTCATGCAGCACCATTTGTTAAATAGGGATTTTTTTCCCCACTGAATATTTTTGACTAGCTGATTAGAGATCAAATGATGGTAAGTATCTATGTTCATCTCTTGGTTCTCTACTCTGTTCCATATATCTACCTCTCTGTTTTAATGCCAGTACCATTTTGTTGATTTATAGTATAGTCTGAGGTCTGGTAATGTGATTCCTCCTGATTTATTTTTATTTCTGAGTAATGTCTTGGCTATTCAAGGTTTTTTCTGATTCTATATGAAAGGAAATATGTTTTTTTTGAGATCTTTAAAGTATGACAGTGGTATTTTTATAGGGATTTCATTAAAATTAAATATTGCTTTGGTAGTATGGACATTTTCACACTGTTGATGCTACCCAGCCATGAGCATGGTATGTTTTTCCATTTGTTAACACCTTCAGCTATTTCTTTTCTCAGAGTTTCATAGTTATCTTTATGGAGATCTTTCACATCCTTTGTTAGCTAAACTCCCAAAAATATCATCTTCTTTGGCATTACTGTAAAAGGAATAGCGTCCTTCATTGTTTTTTTAGCTTGACAATTGTTGGTATATATAAAGCATACTAATTCATGAATATTGATTTTGTAATTTGAGATGTTCCTGTATTCCTTGATCATGTCTAAGAGTTTTGTACTTGAGTCCCTGGGTTTTCCAGAGATACAATCATATCATCAGCAAAGAATGAAAGTTTGATGTCCTCTGATACTATTTGTATACCCTTTATTGCCTTCTCTTGCCTGATTGTGATATCTAAGACTTCCATTACAATGTTAAAAAGCAATGGAGACTGTGGGCAACTTTTCCTGCTCTGTCATATGAGTGGAAATGTGTTCAATTTTACTCCATTCAATGTGATATTGGTTGTGAGTTTCCTGTAGATGGCCTCTATCAGTTTAAGAAATGTCCCTTCTATACTTATTTTCTTAAGTATCCCAATCATAAAAGGATGCTGGATATTATCAAAAGTTTTTCTGCATCAATTGAGAGAATCATATGGTATTTGTTTTTTTATTTTGTTAATGTGTTATATTATATTTGTAGATTTATGTATATTGAACCATCCTTGAGTCCCTAGGATAAAACCAACTTGGTCCTGGTGTGTAATTTGTTTGATGTATTGCTGAGTTCTGATTGCTAGGATCTTATTGACTATTTTTGCATCAATATCCGTTATAGATATTGGTTTATAATTTTCTTTTCTTGTTGGGTCTTTTCCTGATTTGGGTATCAGGGTGATATTTGCTTCATAGAACATGTTGGGAAGTATCCCTTCTTTTTCTATGCTTTGGAAAAGGTTATGTAATATAGGTACCAGCTCCTCTTTAAACATTTGGTAGAATTCTGATGTGAAGCCGTCTGGTCCCAGAGTCTTCTTTTCTGGGGAGATTTCATATAGTTGATGCGATTTTGGTACTTGATCTAGGTCTGTTCAACATTTCTAATTCTTTCTGGGCATGTCTAGGAAGGTAGCGTGCTTCCAAGTATTGGTCAATTTCTTTCAGATTTTTGTATTTCTAACAATAGAATTTTTTATAGTATTCATTAAGATTTTTTGAATTTCTTGGGTATCTGTTTTATTTCCCCTTTGTTATTTCTGTTTAATGAAATTAGGGATTTTAATTTAATTTTCTATTTTTGGTTAGGCTAGACAAGTGTTTATCAATTTTATTAAACTTTTCAAAAAACAACCTTTTTCATTCATTGATCATTTGATTAATTCTTTTGTTTTTGATTTTATTTATTTCAGCTCTAATTGTGGTTATTTCTTTTCTTCTGCTGGGTTTGGGGTTGGAATGTTCTTCCTTTTCCAGTTGCTTGAGATGTCCCACTAAGTTATTGACTTCCTCTCTTTCTGTTCTCTTAAGGATGGCTTGCAGTGGTATAAATTTCCCTCTTAGGACTTCCTTTGCAGTATCCCAGAGGTTCTGATGATTTATGTCTTCATTATCATTTGGCTCCAAAAACTTGGTATTTTCTTCTTAATCTCATATTTCAGCATAAGTTTATTTTGTTTCCATGTCTTTGTATGAGTATGCAGATTCCTGTCATTGTTGAATTCAACTTTTATTGCATGATGATCTGAGACAATACAGGGAATCAAAAAATGACCAAACACATGAAAGGTAAGGCAAGAGTGAAACAAAGTTAACTGAGAAAAAGAAAAGTAGTGTTACAGGGTAAACAGATTTACAAAACAAGATTATTCAGCATAGACAATGAATGTATCCTATTGCCATGGGAAGTAGACAAAGAAGCTAAAGTTATTGCCAATAGTTCTACATTATAACACCTGGGTCAGGCTTACCTCATGAGTCAGAGGTCACCTTGCAATCAGAGTCTTACTGCACACACAGACCTCCCGTGAGCCTCTCTGAAAGTTCATTGAGGGGGTGTGGACCACAATGCAGATTTAAACTAATGACATGATAATTAGTCTTAAGGCTGTTGTAGGTCACCTTCCAAGACTATTATACCTATTGCTTGGCAATGGATTCTTCTACATGCTTTTGCAGTTGGCATGCTAAGTTCTGATTGGCAGATTCTGGGACAAAATTAAAGTGGGTGACACGAACATGGAGGCCTGGAGGTCCTGCTCTTGTCCTCCTTTTTCTAGAAGAGCTGGATTCCTGACTGACTACCTAACAGTCATACAACAGTGATTTTCTAGTTACATCATTCTTCTAAGTTTTTATCTTGCATTCTTTGGAAGAGCTTTTCCTTATTTCCTATTTATTCATTCATTTATTTATAGCAGTATGGAATCATGGATTCTTATTTTACTTAAAAAGGTTATAATACATTACTAGAATATATCTATTGACAGATATATACTCATTAATTTTGAGAAATTACTTTTGACACAATAAAAATGTCTTAAGTTCAATTTGTACTTTGCCTGACCCAGCCCTGGAATTAGGCATTGCTGCCAGGAAACTGGTTTCTCCTTTTACTCTTTGCTTTAGTTTTATCTGATCCAATGTGTATTTAAAAAGCCAAGCTTTTAGGATGTCTTAATTGAGTTATTCAGAAGGAAGTTAACATATAGGGACAATTCTAAATTATCACTGATTCTTTTAAACTACCTCCCATTTAAATGTGCTAGATATTTTTATTTTTCACTTTGATTTTTAAAACCCTAAAACAATTATGTCTAACACATAATTAAGTTCTATACAACAGAGTTGGATGACCATTGTAACATTCATGTAACTGACAGAAGTGAAATGTGGAACTCATTGCAGGTCATTAACCGTCACATCTGGAGATTCAGCTTCCAAATGTGCTCATCAGCATATCCATGTTCCACCAGAGAAGAGGAAAGAATCTTTAAGATTCTGAAATAAGATGGTGGTGGGTGGGTAAAAGAAGAACATTTACCATCAGTAAAATTTCCAGCACTTGTTGCTATTATTAATATTTCTCATACCATTGTTAAATATTCTTGATGGAAATTATATCAAATATGATCTTAAAAAGTCCAGATGTATAAACCAGTACAAATAAAATATTATTTCCTCTAACTCTCTTATTTAGGTGAAGATACTAAAAAATGGTTATACACTTGCTGAAGGCAAAAATAAAAAGTCTCCTTGACAGTGTCTTATCTACTTTGAAAGACAAATCCTTAAACTTTGTTTTATCTGTGGATCAAGCAAGTAGAAACGATGGGTAAGCAATTTTGTTGGCAGTATATTGGTAATGAAGTATAATGTGGACTGCAGCTGAATTACAACATGGGGGCACATCTTATTTTCAAGTGAACAAACAGTATCTTTCTTCAATTATAAAAATAACACTACTGACAACTTGTTGATCTCTTAGCGATGGCAATGGTACTGCTGCCCATGTTCTTGCCTATTCCCCTAATGACCACCAAAACACACTTGCAAAATAGTTAATTTGACCTGTATTTTGTAACTACAGAACAGAGCAATGAAAACCGGCCCATTAGAAATACATATAGTAGTATGACTATTCAAGAAATAAATTAATAAAATATAGCTTACTTAATATAAAATGTGTATATATAAACACTTTAGCTGTATGTAATCAATAGCCAGTCAAAAATTTTAGTGGAAAAAACATTTCATTCACAAAAACAAAAATATTAATAAATTAATTAGCAAATACCATACATTAAATACAAACTATGGAGTAACTATTTGGGAAAAATAAATCTGCAAATTTGATGATTTCTTCTATACATGCTAAAGAAAATAGGAAAATAAATATAAATATAATTTAAGTGTGTTTTACAGTTAACAGGTATCTAGATGTCTTTTGAGGAAGGTTATTTCTTTAGACATTTAGGTCTTAATGATGCGTATTTGGGAAGAAGGAAAAGCTAAGTGGAGATCATTAAGTCTGATGTGGGGTGGATGGGAGTTTTAGAACAGGGTATCTGGGAAAAAGACTCCAGGAGTAGTAGCTTTCTAGTAGAAGATCATTTTGGAGACAGAATATTATGAAATAACTTTTTAGGGAATTCGAAAGAAGCCTGAAGGTCTAGAATCTTTTGGGATAGATAAGTTGTTTGAAGGAAAGGTCATTACAGATGTGAGTAGGGGTAACCTAGAGCCTAAGTATTACAAAGAGAAAAAGAAAGCCATTGAGTCAATTATATCTAGAAAATGAGGTGTTTAAGGAACAAGATAATGGGAAGAGTGTGTTTTGGGGAAGGAAATATGAATACAGAACATTAGCTCCTGAATTAAATTCTTGCACAGATATTGCCTGCAAAAGCCAACAACATGAAAGTCATCTATCAGCGTGTTGGCTTAGGGTGTTGACCTAGAAGAGTGGCATATACACATTCTCCTTTTCACATCTGCCAAATGAACATAAGTGCAGAATACTAATGATATTTAATGGTAGGCATATCTGAAAAGCAGAGTACACCAGAAAAGCTTTTCTAGAGAGCAGAGAGAAAGAAGTTACTATATTTCAGACTTTATGGAATCTAAAATGTTTTAATAAACATTTCTCTTTGATTTTATTTGTTATTGATATATAATAAAGATTTTCAGAATATCTGTGATAATGTAATACATTAATATAATTTGTAAAAATCTAATCAATATAATATGGATGTTTATAATGTTAAATATTAATCTTTTCATTATTCCAGAAACATTTGAATTATTCTCTTCTTGATATTTTGAAACACACAATAAATTATTGTGAACTGTAGTAACAAATGTTATTTGAATATTTGCACACTGAACCTTATAAGCTAAATCAACAATTCAACTTTCAAGGAAGTTATACAGTCACAGATACATGACAGTTTTCTAAAAGATCAAATAAAAAAGAATACAGAAAATATGGTTATTTATCTAACTTAATTATCCTATTTAAAACAAACATTTAATCCTGTGATAAAAATTAACCCCTACTGTAACTGTATGCTAGTTGAGTAAAAATTCTAAGCTATAGTTTAGCTTTTTCATTCTTTTTCTCAGAGCCTTCAAATAAGGTGGTCAACAATATAAGAATCAACCCAGGAATAATTTCTCTTTTCCTTAGACTTCCTCCTTTATATGGAAAAACAAATAGTTGTCCCATTGTACTTCTTTCCCAGTCAAACTTGAAATGCCAGAATTTAGTGCCTTTACCACAGAATGGAAACTGGGGCTGTGAGCTATGAGTGCTGATCCTGATGGTACCATTACATTATTGTGTTATTTGATACATGCTATATATACTCATATATAAATAAAGAGATAAATATTCATATGTATAATGGCTACATATATACACATATGAATATATGAGGGCTGCCTAGAAAGTATCCAGCCATGTAATATGAAAAATAGAGAAATACATGGCTGGATACTTTTTGGAGATCTCTAATATAACTAAAATTTATATGTAAATATATAAACTTTATGGAGATATGATTTATATAACATAAAATTTGTTTAAGTGTAGGATTCAATGATTTGTAGTAAATTTACTGAAATATGCAACCTTAACCATAATACCATGTTAGAACATTTTCATTACCCCAATAAGATCACTCAAGCTATTAACTAGTTTGTATTCTGTCTCTGTAGATTTGACTTTTCTAGACATTAAATATAAATGGAATAATACCATAGAGGTCTTTTGTGTCTGGGTTTGTGTCTGCCTTATTTCACTTAACATAGTGTTTTCAAGTTTGTCTATGTTGTAGCATGGATCATTTCCTCCTCCTCCTCTTCCTCTTCCTTCTTCTTCTTCTTTTTTATACAGAGTCTCACTCTGTCACACTGGGTAGAGTGCTGTAGCATCATAGCCCATAGGAATCTCAAACTCGTGGGCTCAAGCAATCCTCTTACCTCAGCCTCTGATGTAGCTAGGACAATAGGCACCCACCACAATGCCCAGCTAATTTTTCTTTTTTCAGTAAAGATGATGTCTTGTTCTTGCTCAGGTGGCCTTGAACTCCTGAGCTCAAGCAATCCTCCCACCTCGCCCTCCCAGAGTGCTAGGATTACAGGTGTGAGCCACTGTGTCTGGCTTATGGTTCATTGCTTTAATTATTTCTGTTACCAAATAATATCCCATTGTGTATATATACCATAGGTTACCTGTTCATCCATTAATGGACACTATAATTGTTTTCCAAATTTTTGCCATTATGAATAATGCTACTTTGAGCATTCACAAGAAAATGTTTATGTGGAAAATGTGCTTGCCTTTCTCTAGGGTAGATCCCTAAAAATGGAATTTCTGGAAATGAATGAAACAAGTAGAAAATTATGTTTAACTTTTTAAGAAACTACCAAACTCTTTTCCTATTCTGTATTAATTTCCTTCAGCAATGTGTAGGAGTTTCTATTTTTCTATATCCTCACCAATACTTACTATTGTCTGTCCTTTTTTTTTGCAGTTTTTTTGGCCAAAGCTGAGTTTGAACCCACCACCTTTGGCATATGGGGCTGGCGCCCTACTCCTTTGAGCCACAGGCACCACCCTATTGTCTGTCTTTTTTATTAGAGCTCTTCTAGTTGTGTAAGTCTTGATTTTTTTATTAAATTAAGGTAATAGAATTTTGGTTTGTCAGAACGCTTAGACATTGCATTATTGCATTATATAATATGTCAATAAAATAAAATGAGAGGTTTTTGGCACATTATTGGTTACTTGACCTAAATATTGCAAGTCTGATGACAGCATGTAATTAATGGATATGCTACAGCCTGTATAAAATTTGAACTCTTAGAACATGTTGAATTAATATTTTTTCTGTGTTGATTATTTCTCAGAAAACCTATGGTATCTTGACCTGAATTTGGATTTGGTTATACCAGATATCCAAGGACTAATGACTGTTGAATTATATGGATACTAAACTAAAAATATTACTTTGGAGTTAATGTTTTCACCCAAATCAATGATTTAATGTTGACTGAAAACAAATCAGATACTAAGTTAACACTATATTGAACAGGTATACAATCTTTTCCTTCTACAACGTAGGGAGTCCTCCACATGTTTTTGAAAAAGAAATGTTTATTTTTTGTAATTTTACCATAGTCTGGAAATCACTTTTGATATATTTCTAAGAAAAGGCAAGGATATATCTATAACAGCTTATAGAGACTTTGAAGTGTACCTCTGCCCACTGATTTACTTTCCTTTCTAAGAGGCCCAGAAACACGATTTAGAATGGCTATGGGAATTTGAAAATTGAAATATACAACTATTGACCCTTAAATCTAGCTTATAGCATAATTTTATGATACCCTCATGGATGTACAGTTGAATACTGAGTTTATCTATAATCACTTTGAAACCTTAGTCAATCAGATGTTTTTGGAGGGAAAAACAAAATTATGATCAACACTTCATATTGGGAAATTAACTCTGATATATGGCTTGTGTTTCTGACAAAATATGGATGTAGATTTTCAGGCATCTTCTTCTGAGATTAGAAAATTATCTGTTAGTCCAAAGTGTAATATTATGGTAAGGTAAACAAAATATGATTAAAGAAACATTTCCCTTGCACCTCCTCTCTCAATATTGTTGTTTCTCACATGCCACAGATGTACTCTATGGTAATATATTTAGTGTATGCCCTTTTGTGGTCTTCTGGAAATGAGAGCCAAGTATCAGTAGTGTTAAATTTCCCCTCCATCTTATGTCTGAAATTAGCTCTATACCAAGGGTGAAACTGCCTGCTTGGCACAGCACTATAGGAAAAAAAAAAGTTCTCTTCATTTTCTGAACTAGGAAGTTGTGTGTGCTTCAGCAGAAATATTGCTAAATTGGAGCCAGAAAGGCACTATCATCAGCAAATCCCCACCCATGGAAACTCTTGAGTGTTGTATTGTACAGGGGTGTCTGCCTGAGTATCGCCTTCATCAGCAATAGCTTACATTTGTCCATTTACACGCTTTATCATTTTGTATTTGTATTATTCCATGCTATTGACCCTTATTTATTGCCCAGCACCAGGGAGAAAAAAGTCAGGTGTAGGCAATGATAGACCTTTCCGTATAAAGCTTTCTGAGAAACATACCTAAAAGGGGACCATCTGACTACCCTAGCTGGATCTCAAACTTCAGTGTGGACCGTAAGTTTAGACCTGTGCCAAAGAGAACTACTCTAGGCAATGAAGTAATCACAATCCTTTAGGGCACCGGATCTCATAGCCTTATCTGATCATGGAATGCTGTTGATTGAGATAATTATTCTGGGTAGCTTTAGATCTATAAATGCCCAAATTGGCCACAGAAGCTGAGTTTATTATATTCTGCTACCTTGAGAAAACTATGGGGAAGACCAAAGGCTCCCTATGTTAATGAATTATAAGAATTTACAGGTATTTGGGGCTCTTAAAATCAGGTAAATACTAATAGTTGACAATAATACCATAAACGGTTGTTAGAGTGCCTGATTTTCCTAACAAATGGCACCATAAAATGAAGTCAAGAGGTGTATCATGAAGTCGGAATATGAAAGTTTTTGTGCATTGGCTGCTGACATACGTACCATTTTCCCAAGTCTGTGATTCTAATCTGTTGATTAGATTCAGGCTGAGTGCTATCCATTGGGTGGAATATAGTCATTTCAAAGCCTAGGTTCTGGATAGAAGAATCTTAGAGATCACTTGGATTACCTAGTCACATTGTTGCAATACCTTGTATCTCACTATTTTCTGACAAAGGACAGTGAAGTGATTTATCACCTTTACCTGGAATCACCTGAGCAAAAAGACATACTGTGGGAAGAAAGTATTCCCAGGTTAATACTTTGTATTTAGGATTCCTAGGGAGCAGACTAACATGTTGTTTTTCCATCATTTTTCACTCCTAGGCCTCCTCGGTAGAAAATTCTTGCATATTACTTGGATGTGGGCTACTTTGGCTAAATTATAACCAGTAAACTATGTTCTGAAATCTGAATAGCAAAAGGCTTTATAGTCTGGGAGTGAAATATCTGTAACTGGAAAATGCTATATACTTTTATGGTTTCTTGATTAAGTATCTGCCACAATCTGTAAAATTTATTATGTTTGTAGTATTTTCTCAATGATTGTCTCCTGGCAACTAGATTAGCATTTTTTTCATTTACATTCATCATGATTAGCATCAGAGTTTATAGATTTTCCATCCCTCCATTTTTCATTTAAGGGATGAAATGCAAATGCACTGTACTGCAGCTAATATGATGGATCTAAAGTCATTTCTATCTAGGAAGAAAATGAATTCTGATTCTGATCATGTCAGGTAAGCTTATTGATTTATTTTTGAGGAATTACTGCACTTATGTGGATTATTCCAAAAGAAGAATGATACATGACATCTGGTACTGAGGACAATTTTAGGCCTGGGATTCAAGAACACTTGAATTCTTACCTTGGCTTTTCTACCAAATTAGTGTGTATAACTTCTTTGTCTTGGTTTTTGCAAACTGAAAATGAAGTTATTCTCCTTTTATTTTCCATTAAAATATTAAAATGTATTTGTTTTATGGTGTTTTCCTTTGCTCTATTAACTTAAAAATCGTCAACATGAAATTAGCCATTGTACAAGATTGTGATGCTTTAATGATAGTTTTTCATGTATCTAGGGTTCCTCTTTTTGTTGCATTATCCCTCACTATTGTGTAAAAGCATTTTCTCCTTTTGTAACTAGAGGTTTAAAATTTTTGTTATTGTGTTTAAAGAGAATTGTTTATAATTATTTCCTTTCTTTTCCCTTTTAACGATTCAATTTTGAACTTCAAAATTTGATGACAAGGGAAACTGAAACTTTTATCAATGTGGGTGTTGTAGAAGACATAGATGTAAGATCTCTAGTCTTCTTTATTGCTTTTTGTACACCACCCATCTGCAAGGCCATGTATTTAACCTATACTAATGAAGATTGCCTTGATAGAAGGTTATTAGCAGGAAAATTGTTCAGTTAAGTAAAGGAAGTAGGGTGGCTTAAGGCATATCATCTATGCCAGTGTCGTACTCGTGATTTTTCTCCTCTACCTTAATATTGACTAATTACAGAAAAGTACAATAACAATTAGTAATATTTTTTCAATATTTAATTATTTTGGTGTACACATAAAATATATCAGAGACACACTTAGTGAAGGAGAAATTCTTTCTTCACATATTTGAAAATGGCTACTGAAGAATTAATTGACAAATTCTTCTGTTAAGTAAACTTTTACTTTTCTTGGCAATTGCTTTCCTTATACATTATGTAAAGAAGAATCTCATTATATCCCTGGCTATATGTTCAAAAACTAGAATATATGTTCAATTCAGTGGGCTTTCGCTTTAGTTACCATGTTGAATGATAGAACTTTATTGAGAACTTACCTCTTGTAGCCAAGGGAACTATGGTGAGTATTTAAAGAAGTATTTAAAAATATTTGTCAGTCAGACCACACACACATGCACCAAAAGACTCCTAAATAAATGGATTAATCATTAGCATTATCACACTACCCATCTGCTTTTTTTTTTTTTTTTTTTTTTTTTTTTTTGGGGTTTTTTGCCGGGACTAGGTTTAAACTGACCACCTCTGGTATATGGGGCCAACACCCCACTCCTTTGAACCACAGATGCTGCTCTGGTTTATTTTCTTTAACATTACTTTATTATCCTAGGGTATTTCCACC
This sequence comes from Galagoides demidoff, assembly GCA_963574575.1. NCBI lineage: Eukaryota > Metazoa > Chordata > Mammalia > Primates > Galagidae > Galagoides > Galagoides demidoff. The sequence continues at coordinate 16,679 of CAUYQV010096928.1, forward strand.
ATGTTTTAACCATAAATTTATGACAATTTAAATTAGAACGTTTGTTAAGAAAAGAATTTATACATTTTTAGACTGTGACATGGATAAGTATTTAAATATTAAATGCACTACTATGTAAATATTGCTTAGGTAACCAGATTTTAGCTATAAAATAATCATGCATTTTGACTGGACTGAGATGGTAAATGACGATAATTATGATTATAAATTGTAAAATCCCCCCAAAGAATAGAGTATCTCCCTTTTAAAATTGTTTTTATTAAGCTTGTCCTGGACCTCTTGTGAATAGCAAGGAAACCTACTTCCTAGTAGATAATTATCTTTTATATTGTTCTTATAGGTCTCTTTCTCGGAGCTTTGAAACAATAATAACACAATAATAAACAGCAATAATAAAATCAGATGAAAATCAGCTTTCTTTTGCTATTTCTATTTTAAGTTAAAAAATAAAACCCTTCTACTTTTCCATAACTGTTTTTTCTTGGTTGAAAGGTCTCCAGTAGTAAAATATTTGTTGTCATTGACCAACAAATAATGGAACTAGGTACTGACAGGCCTTCATTCCTGATGATCATTCAACCAAGAAAACTTGAAAGAAATGTCCTTTTATTTCTGCCAGTCAGTCTAGGCAGAAAGTCTGTTTGATTAGTATCATCATTTAATGTTCAAGAGCTCAGTTTAAATGTAATATTTACAATATTTGCTTCTGTCTTTGCAGTTAAATATTGGTCAGTATTATTTCAAGCTAAACGACAACTGGACCCTCATTATGCAGTTGGATCACATTGCAATACTAATTGATTTTCTTCCTCATGTCTGAAGGGCGGTTAGTAAACTACTACCATTAGAAAATAAAATAAATCAGAACATTCCTCCCTCAGTTTTGCAAACTTCTTAAGAGATAAGCATTTTACCCAAATTATTTAACTTCATCTCTAAGAATGCTCAGTTGATAAAGATACCAGGATTTTATCTTCCTATACAGAATATACGTTTAATGAGAAATGAAGAAGAAAAGTCCACTTGAAGTCAATGGGAAAAAAGGTATAAAAGCATACTTATAGAGGATTCAGATGACTTGTGTCTTAGTTCTAATTACATAACTTACTATTTAGATGGCCCTGGACAAGTTATTTAACCTCTTTTAACCCAAACTTAATCGTAGGTTAACTAAAGATAATAATAACTGCTTTTCTTGCTTTGTGGATTCTTGTGAATATAAAATGAGAGAATATATGAAATATCCCAGGTAACTACTAGGTAAACTTAAGGGAGTACATGCTATAATGTCTCTGATTTTAAGATAAAAATTATGAAAAAAATCACCAAAGGAATGTGCTGTAGAGTTGACATTTTCCACATGACATCCAGAAAAGTTGTTTTTTAGAAAGTAGCTCCTTTGTTGCTTACTACGCTTACACCCTCACAGTCAGCATTAGATTCATATGGGAAGTGTATCCATCAAAGTTCTGTATTGTACAGTTAGTGCTATTCTTAAATACAAAAGCATATTTTGACATTATTCTATCACTCGTATTTATTATTCTGCAGAAAATTAAAAATATTGTAACAATGGGTATTTTATAGAAGTCATTACGAGAGTTTAAGATACACAAAAATCAAGAAACATAAAATCCACTTGGAAAAAAAAATGAAGCCCTGCTAGCAACAATAATAAACCTAGCAAGTTGAAACTTGCACGGGTGATCAGAAAGGATGTTGCCATCCACTGTACCTCTTGGAAGTGAAATAATGGACCATAACTTAGTTTATATAGAAACTTTCACAGTGACCTACATGTTACCTTCTAAGACTACAGATGAGAGTACATGATTAAGATGCCCCTCCTATAAAGATCTTGGAGAATGTAACTTGGAAGAGTGGGAAGACAATCCTAACCCTGTGTTGTGAGATGCATTCAGCTGCACAAAACTTGTGAATAATACTTTGTCCTACTCCATCCTCACACATTATGTATAACAAAATACTGTCTTTCCACAGATAAGCAGATGGTGCAATACATGAAAAATCCCAACCTTTTCCAGTTAGATGAGGTGCTCTTAAATGACCTTGAAGAAAGACAGATCAATATCACTAATGAACATTGATGCGAAAATATTCAACAAGATCCTAACAAACAGGATCCAGCAACACATCAAACAAATTATACACCACGACCAAGTGGGTTTTATCCCAGGATCTCAAGGATGGTTTAACATACATAAATCTATAAATTTAATTCATCACATAAAGAAATTTAAAAACAAAGATCATATGATTCTTTCAATTGATGCAGAAAAAGCTTTTGATAATATACAGCATCCCTTCATGATCAGAACACTTAAGAAAACTGGTATAGAAGGGACATTTTTAAAACTGATACAGGCCATCTACAGCAAACCTACACCCAATATTATATTGAATGGAGTTGAGTTGAAATCATTTCCACTCAGATAAGGAACCAGGCAAGATTGTCCATTTTCGCCACTGCTCTTTAACATTGTAATGGAAGTTTTAGCCATTGAAATTAGGGAAGAAAAGGCAATTAAGGGCATCCATATAGGGACAGAGGAGATTAAACTTTCACTTTTTGCAGATGATATGATTGTATATCTGGAAAACACCAGGGATTCTACTATAAAACTTTTAGAAGTGATCAAGGAATATAGCAGAGCCTCAGGTTACAAAATCAACACTCATAAATCTGTAGCCTTTATATATACCAACAGCAGCCAAGCTGAAAAAAAAGTCAAGAACTCTATTCTGTTAACAATAGTACCAAAGACAATGAAATATTTGGGGGTTTACCTAACAAAGGATGTGAAAGATTTCTATAAAGAGAATTATGAAACTCTAAGAAAAGAAATAGCTGAAAATGTCAACAAATGGAAAAACATACCATGCTCATGGCTGGGAAGAATCAACATTGTTAAAATGTCCATACTACCCAAAGGAATATACAATTTTAATACAATCCCCATTAAAGCTCCACTATCATACTTTAAAGTTCTTGAAAAAAATAATACTTTATTTTATATTAAATCAGAAAAAACCTTGAATAGCCAAGTCATTACTCAGAAATAAAAACAAAGCAGGAGGAATCACACTACCATAGCTCATACTACACTATAAATTGATAGTGATCAAAATAGCATGGTACTGGCACAAAAACAGAGAGGTAGATGTATGGAACAGAATAGAGAACCAAGAGATGAATACAGCTACTTACCAATATTTTATCTTTGACAAGCCAGTTGAAAACATTCAATGGGGAAAAGATTACCTATTTAACAAATGCTACTGTGTGAACTGGCTGGTGACCTGTAGAAGACTGAAACTGAACCTATACCTTTCACCATTAACTAAGATAGACTCTCACTGGATAAAAGATTTAAACTTAAGACATGAAACTATAAAAATAGTAGAAGAAAGTACAGGGAAAACACTTGAAGAAATTGGCCTGGGAGAACATTTTATAAGGAGGACCCCCTGGGCAATTAAAGCAATACCAAAAATACATCACTGGGACCTGATCAAGGTAAAAAGCTTCTGCACAGCCAAGAACAAACTACGTAAAGCAAGCAGACAGCCCTCAGAATGGGAAAAGACATTCACAGGTTATGTCTCTGACAAAAATTTAATAACCAGAATCCACAGAGAATTCAAACATATTAGCAAGAAAAGAACAAGGGTGGGCAAGGGACTTGAAGAGAAACTTCTCTGAAGAAGACAGGCATACAGCCTACAGACATACAAAAAAAAAATGCTCATCATCCTTAATAATCAGAGATATCATCTAACTCCATTAAGATTAGCCCACATCACAAAATCCCCAAACCAGAGATCTTGACATGGATGTGGAGAAAAGGGAATGCTTCTACCCTGCTGGTGGGAATGCAAACTAATACACTCCTTTTGGAAAGATGTTTCAAGAACACTTAGAGATCTAAAAATAGACCTGCCATTTGATCCTGCAATTCCTCTACTAGGTATATACCCAGAAGACCAAAAATCACATTATAACAAAGATACATGTACCAGAATATTTATTGCAGCTGAATTTATATTTGCTAAATCATGGAAGGAACCCAAGTGCCCATCAACCCATGAATGTATCAATAAATTTTGATATATATACACCATGGAACATTATGCAGCCTTAAAGAAAGATGGAGACTTTACCTCTTTCATGTTTGTTTACATGGATAGAACTGGAACATATTCTTCTTAGCCAAGTATCTCAATAATGGAAGAAAAAGTATCCAATGTACTCAGACCTACTATGAAACCAATTTATAGTTTTCATATGAAAGCTATAACCAAATTATAGCCCAAGAATATGAGGAAGGGGAGGTGGGGGGGAGGATGGGTAGAAGGAGGGAAATTGGTGGGACCACACCTATGGTGCATCTTACAAGGGTACATGTGAAATTTACTAAATGAATATAAATTTCTTAATACAATAACTAGGAAAATGCTATGAAAGCTATGTTAAACAGTTTGATGAAAATATTTCAATTTGTATATAAAATCAGCACATTGTACCCCATGATTGTATTAATGTACACCACTATGATTTAATAAAAAAAAAAAACAACACCAGGCTTGTTGATAGGGAGAAAAAAAAAAAGAACTCCAAGAGTTACATTCTTGCCAAGTTTTTCCCTAAAACATAAGGAAACCCAACAAAGGCAATTCGTTAGAAATAGAGATGATGTATTCGCAATCATTTCTTGAATATATATCTCATTTCCACATGCATCTTTCCAGTTGCTTCAAATATACTCTGACATGTATGTAATTCTTTTAAATTAGTTATACTTTAGATATACTGCTTGTTTTTTGAGAAAGAGTCTCATTATATTGCCCTCAGTAGAGTGCTGTGGCATCACAGCTCACAGCAATCTCAAACTCTTGGGCTTAAGCTATTTGCTTGCTTCAGCCTCCCAAGCGGCTGGAACTACATGCCCTGGCCACTTTTTTTTTCTCTTACAGTTGTCACTGCTGTTTAGCTGGCCCAGGCCAGGTTCAAACCTGCCACCCTTGCTGCATGTAGCCAGCATCGTAACCACTGGGCTATGGGAGCCACCTATATTGTGGTTGGTATTTTTCATCAGTATGGAGCAGTTTTCATATATGCTTTTGTTACTAAGAGATTGGTACTTCCCCCCCCCCCACTCAGGCCACATCTGAAGAATGAAGACAAGTGGTTTGAGGAGAAGGAAAGGACTGTTTATTAATTTGCTTTCAAATGAGGAGAAGGAAAACTGCCAAAATACCATCGTACTACACAGAAATATAGAGCTTTTAAGTGGAGGATTTTCAGGGTCAGAATATTATTTTTCAACTACATTTTATGGTTCTGATTGTTCCATCTCTGGTGAAGACAATCCCAGGACCTCCTAGCACTTCCACTACAAACACCTGGACTTCTTCTTGGCCAAGCCACCTCCTGTAGCACAAATAACAAAAGATATTCCCCTGACCCACTGTCATGAGGCAGGACTGTAAGTTTCAGTTCTCAAAAGAGTGGGGATGTTTCAAAGAGACAGAAAACATTTTTGTCATTTTTTGACACTATTCCCTCTATCACACTCTCCTTACAACAGCATTCATATTTGCCCAACCTGGGGAACCCGAACACTTAGAATCTAGATCATCCATTTAGTAAAAGGAGCATTTTAAAAAATTTGCATGATTTTATGTTTTTAAAATGAATACAGAAACTTCAGGCTAATTTTTAAAAAATCATTTATTTTTTACTCCTATATGCTAAACTGTCCCTATATATTTACTTATTTTATGTTCCTTTTATTTTATAATATTGCACATGTGCTTCTATAGCCTCTCTGATGAAGTTAACTTCAAAGAAAAGGAAATATTTTATCAGTGTTTTTACTAGTATATTTTAAAATGAGCATGTTCACTGAAATATAATGGTTTACACAATCTTTATAACAGTTACATACCAATGGCAGGGTTAAGTATGGTTTCTTTTCACATGTCCTTGATTGCTCCCCCATTGGTTTGTGACTGTTAAAATTCTCAAGAAAATCTAGGCATCGTTTTACTCAGGACCACGGTTTTGATATGCAGGAGTAAACTTAGCATACTTCATAAACCTTAAAAAAATGTGTTGTCACTATAATGTTGGTCGACATGTTACAAATCATTAATAAAGAACTTAATGTGCATTTTGTAGTGTCCTCTTCTTCTAGGTAGACTGAGTCAAATTATAAAAAGAAGTGCAAATTCTAGATCACATTTTATAAGTATGATACTATGTAAAACATATGTATGAATTTGTGTTTGAGCCAAATTTTGCACTTAAAAAAATAATCTCCTAGATTAAGGGCCCCCTTGTTGTATGGTTTTATGCAAGGTAAAAACATCACATAGCCACATTTATCACAAAGAAGTATGAGAAAAAATGAGGTGGATTAATAGGTGATTCTGTGATAATCATAAAAGCAGACTGACTTCAAGCTTAGTCCTTAAATGAATTGAGAGTTTTGAAGAAATAACAGAAAACTGAAGGTAATAATGACACATAGGAGCTACAAATGGGATAAAAGGAGTCAGTGATTTAGGCAGTATTTCCAAGTCTATAGTTCACGAGATTATATTTTGATTTGATAAACAATAGGAAGCATCCAAAAAGATGTTAGGAGTAAAAAAAGGTAAAATTAGCATGCTTGTAATAATAATATGACTATGGTTTGTATAGCTTTAAAAGTCAAACATTTACAGCTCTACCAAATGTGTTCTATTTCCTTAGGGACTACAGCTCATCCTATGTAGTTAATGAACTAGTCAGCATACTCTGCTACTTGTCTCAAGCAAAAAAACCCCAAATGACAGAGAGGCCTCAATATTTACAATTAAATAATGAATAATGAGTTTTTTTTGTCTGTTTGTTTTGTATTGGTAAGTTTTTTTCTAAACCTATCACTGCATTGCTTTTGGAAAGACTTTTTCTTTCTTAGAAGAAAGACTGTGCTTAATGGTAAGACCATCACAAAGTAATCTGGTAAAATGTCCTGGTGCCAGATCACTAAGTAAGTTTTAGGAATGTGGTCCTGGTTTTTCTTCTCTCCAGGAAGAGTCACAGTCCCTTTCAAGCCACACAAGCACCTATTTTCTTTCATAGACATACTTATAAAGACAAATGTCTGTGAAAGGGTAAAATTTTTCATAGGATTAAAAACTTAGTTATGTAGCAGGCTGTAGCTTGCCCCAAATTAGAAATGCCTTTTGTATTCTGAAGTGTATTCTGAAATATATTGTGATATTAAGTAACTTTCTTAATGAGGACTTAAAAACTACTTATAGCTTACCCCACGATTTAAAGTTATGAAAGGCTGGGCAGTGCCTATGGCTCAATGGAGTAGGGTGCTGGCCCCATATGCCGGAGGTAGTGGGTTCAAATCCAGCCATGGCCCCCCCCCCAAAAAAAAAAAACCTGTAAAATTATGAAATGCTTTGTCTAACACAATGGAAAGCTTTCAAACAAATTTAACTTTACTTGTGGTCAGGGCATTGTCCTTCAGGAATGAATACCAGTAGATATGACTTTAGGAAAATAGAGGAAGATCTTGGTTCCTTTTCCTCAAGAACCTATTCAGCAATGCACAAAGATCTTTAGGCAAAGGTAAGTCTTTGTTGACTTCTTGACCTTTGTGCTTGTGCCAAAAACAGAAGAGAACTAACAAACTAGTAAAACTCCTCAATTGAAAAGGTGATAAACCACCAATTGCTTATCTACTGCCTTAAGTCTATTCATTTAACATTTGACTGCTATACCATTAATAGAGCAAGAGGGTCCAGCCACCTATCACTGTCAGAAAATATGAAGAGATACGGATAAGTCTACTAAACTTTGTCAGAAGGCCAGAATTTTGGAGAACAATGAGAGCAGCCTCTCCAAGACTGTTCTGTTCATCTATTTTCAAAATTACACTTTTATACATTTGAGTTCAAAGTGGAGACTATGATAACCTTTAAACAATAATTGGCTGAGCCCATGAACCGTACTAAATAATAATTGGTATAACTCATGAACCAAAATAGCATTCCAATTCAAAGTTAATCTCCTAAATCAATCTGCCTAAACAACTCAAGATAAGCATATGTACGGGGAGGGGCAAGATGGCCAACTGGAGCCAGCTTTCGACAGAAGCTCCCATCTAGAGGGAAGGATAATTACCAGAAAGTACACAATAAAGCTGAAGATTGGGAGCCAAGCTGAGAATGAAGAGTGATAACTGCCCAGAACCACTGCTGAGGCAACCTGCAACTCCAAGAAAGCAAATTTCCGCTGAAATTTCAGCCAGAGTCACTGATCCTCTAGGGCAAAGACCAGCTGAATACAAGACAGAGCCACCTAACCCAACTGCATCAAGCAGGTCCCCAGAGCCTCAGACTGTAATAATGTATGGGTCCTTTGCAAAGCTGTAGGGGAAAAAGCTACAGTCACCACTCCCAGATCCTTGTAAAAGGGCTGGTTAACCACAACTCCAGGAGCCCCCAATCCCATTTCACCTTATTTGCTCATCTAGACAAACAGTGGGAAAAAAATCATGAGGCAGAATCAGTGGAAAAATTCTGGAAACATGAATATTAAGAGTACATCAACTCCCCCAAGGAATGACAAAACAGATACACTAGATGATCCCATATCCCATATATAAACAAATGGCTGATATGTCAGAAATCAAGTTAAGAATTTGGATGGCAAATAAGATCAACAGAATGAAGGTAAAGATGGAATTAGAATTTCAAGGATTAACTCAAAATTTTTCTGAAGAATTCAATGAATTCAAAGACAAAATCATCAAAGATTTTGACACATTGAGGCAAGAACTTGCAGCCCTCAGTATCTGAGAAATAAAGTAGAATCCCTAAGTAACAGAATGGAGGAGGCAGAAGAAAGGATCTCTGACATTGAAGACAAAGCTTTTGGACACTCCTGGGGATTCTGGGAAGATGGACGACTGGTAGCAACCCTGGTCAGAGGCTCCTGAGCAAAGGAAGAAAAACTGGTTGGAATCAGAATCTATGAAGCCAAAGATAGGGAGCTGAGCCCAGAAAAAAGTTCGGCAAGCTGTAAATCCAAGGAAGAGCATTTAAGAACATAAAATACAGGTACAAAGCAGGCCCCAGAACTGCTTGCTAGAGCTGCATGCCTCCCGCGGGCAGCAGGTGACCACAGAGGAGTCCCCTGCTCTGGGCAGGAACAG
>CAUYQV010096930.1:0-16173 GCA_963574575.1 Galagoides demidoff
GGCAACCTCCAACTCCTGGGCTCAAGCGAGTCTCCTGCCTCTGCCTCCCAGGTAGCTGGGACCACAGGCGCTCGCCACAACGCCCGGCCATTTTTTGGTTGCAGCCATCATTGTTGTTTGGCGGGCCCGGGCTGGGGATTCAAACCCGCCACCTTAGGTGTACGTGGCTGGCGCCTTAGCCGATTGAGCCACAGGCGCCGAGCCGATAGGTCTTTAACCTTGCTGACATTTTCTAATCTCTCTCGGGGTTTTGCTGTTACCGTTGTTTGCTTTGGATACCAATTTATCATTCTGAATTTTTTCATATATTCTTTTGGAAATAATTTCAGACTTACAGAAAAGTTGCCCATATGGAACAACAGAACCTTGAGTGTAAATTACTGACCTGCCAGCCCCTCCTGCACATACGGACGGTTCCTACAGGACTACAGGGATAGTCGGAGTCAGAAGCTGATGCCACCACTCGGCCGCCACGCAGCCCTCACCCCTGTGCGCGTCTCCTGCTTTTTCGAGTCGGACTCAGAGCCCTTCATGACAAGGTAGGAGTTAAGGGCATCTTGTCCTTTCCCTTAACTCACTCAGATGATGGATTACCTTCCATTTATCAGCGTCCATTTAGGGTTGCGATATAAGTCACAGGGACTTTAATACAAATCGCACGAATGGCTAATATTTTAAAATTTGTGGAGGTTTTGTTTTCGTTTTTTTTTTTTTTTTTTTTGAGACAGAGCCTCAAGCTGTCACCCTGGGTAGAGTGCTGTGGCATCACAGCTCACAGCAACCTCCAACTCCTGGGCTTAAGTGATTCTCCTGCCTCTGCCTCCCTAGTAGCTGGGACTACAGATGCCTGCCACAATGCTTGGCTATTTTTTGGTTGCAGCCGTCATTGTTGTTTGGCAGGCCCGGGCTGGATTTGAACCCGCCAGCTCAGGTGTATGTGGCTGGTGCCTTAGCCACTTGAGCCACAGGCCTGGCAAGGGGACACGGCAGAGTCAAACTGGACCTTGTCCTGGCCCTGCTGCCTTCTTCCCCTTGCCAAGTGCTGCTGACTCTGTTTTCTCTCATTTCACCCTCGGTTCCTCATTTCTTTCCTTTTATTTTTATGGCTCACGCAGGGACCTTGGAGAGTGGGGTATATCTGTGACATGAGCTCAGTGAATTCCTTGTGAGGGGCTAGTGTCTGGCAGACACTGACGTCCTTCTTCCTAATAGAAATCACAGTTTTTAGCTGTCCACCTGGCCACCACTGGGAATAAAGGCTATTTCTGAGCCTCCTTGCAGCTAGGTTGGACAATGAAGTTCGTGAACTTTTCCTAGAGAACGTGCTTGGAAGGGCAGAGTAGGCACTGGTAAAGGTACAGAGCCTCCCCAGGAGAGTACTTCAAAGGGGACCACAGTGATGTTCAGCAGTGAGGTGTGAGCACTTTTTCTAGGATGTGTCGTGCACTTAATTGTCTGACTTCATAGTAAAGTGGTAAAGTTACAGCCAATGGAATGAATGTAAATTAAAGTGTCCCTACAGAGTATGGGATGCATGCGTGTGCCATCATCCTTCTCTTCCTCTTTTGAGCTAGCTAGACTATGAATGTGATGGCAGAAGCTCCAGCAGCTATTTTGGACTATGAGGTAACTTTGGGAATAGAAAGGCATGCATGGGCTCAGTGCCTGTAGCTCAGTGGGTAGGGCGCCGGCCACATTCAGCAGTAGATCGAACCTGTCCCGGGCCTGCCAAACAACGACAACAACAACAACAACAACAAATAGGCAAGTGTTGTATCAGGCACCTGTAGTCCCAGCTACTTGGGAGGCTGAGGCAAGAGAATCGCTTAAGCCCAAGAGTTTGAGGTTGCTGTGAGCTGTGATGCCACGGCACTCTACCGAGGGCAACACAGTGAGACTCTGTCTCAAAAAAAAAGGATATACACAGTGGAACAGACAAAATAGAGACCCTGGGTCTCTAACACTACTGTTTTTTGCTGGGCTTCTTGAACACAAAAGGAAACAAACTTCCATCTAGTTCAAAACTTGAGAATTTTTAGTATTCCAAGCTGAATTGTAATTAATCTATAAAGGTGTATTAAGTGTGGGTGGGAAGGGGAAGCTCTTTCCCGGGAGGGAGGAGCAGTTTATCCCAGACACTGTTACGAATTGGCCAGCACAGATTTCAGTGTGTCTGTAGGGATCCATGATGGACTTGGACTTGGCATTTTATCTTCTAGCAGATAATTTTCATCGTAATATACGATGAAACCTCTAATAGCTGAAAAACCTCTAATAGCTTCTCCGTGGAAAAGGTCCACACTTCAGGTCAGACTCTGAAGGCCATTCCCACCTTCTGGGTCTTACACCTTTCTACACGGTTGGCTCCGAGCCGTTTGTGTGACTTGATAAGCTGTAGCCACCTCAGCTGCCCCAAATGTTCCTGTTCAAACGCCATGTGCGTGGGGCGGCCACACTCTGGGGGAGTCTGAGTTTTTGTCCCACTCTTCCAGCCTTCTTGGGGCGGGGAGGTATCTGTATGCTTGTCTCGGCTCCCTTCCCAAGGCCATGTACCAAGTGCCTTGAGGGGGGGATGTTTGCTTCCCACTTGGGGTTGGACACAGCGTCTGTGGATCAGGGGAACAGGTGCTAGGCTTAGAGGCCCATGACTGTGCCTGGAATCCATGTCCACCAAGTGTGTGAGGAGCAGCCGCTTGGCCCCTTCCAGACTCAGTTTCCTCAGGTGCAAAATCAGACCAAGAACAGGCTCTTCCGAACCCACCTCCCACCCCCTGCTGAGGGCAGTCTGCCCCGGGCTCTGCACACCCACTTCCAACACTAGAGTCAAACACTTGGCTCAAAAGCCCACAGGGCACACAGGGTGGTGATTACCAGAGGGAGGCATGCTGGTTGCACTGAGTTGCGTGTGTTTCAGGGAGAGCTGGAAGAAGTTCCCAGGGCCTGGGGGTGTGTGTGGCTCCTCTCCTCTCCTCTCTAAGCCTGCAGCAACACCCCGGAGACTTTGTTCTGCGTGTGGCTTCTGGGGCGCTTGGCGGAGCTGACAAGACCAGGAAATGCCAGTGCAGTTCCCAGCAGGGCCAGCTCCGGGCTGAGCTGGTTCCATCTGCTGTGGCCTGAGACCAAAGCTGCCCTGAGCGCTGCTGACATCTGGCCAGGGGGGCGGCCGGGTGGCAGGGCCTCTGTGCTTGCCCCCTGGGAGCTCAGCTGGCTCAGAGCTCCCTTTGAAGCCACTGGGAACTCAGTGCCCAGGGCGGCTCTCAGGGAGCCAGACAGGATGAGGCTCTTGGTCCCAAGGACACACTCTGGGGGTAATGGGGACTTCCTGAGTCCACCCAATCTGGACAGAAGAATCCAGCCACCAAGGCCATTCAACAGGTCTGACAGACTGTCATTCACTCACCCCAAACCACTCATTCATGCCCACAACACAGCGTGCCTTCACTCCTCAGAGTCAGCCTTGACATCTGTGGAATGGGGAGATGACAGGACCTATGTCATGGGGTTGCCCTGAGGTTCGGTGAGATATTCCAGGTAAACTCTGCACGTGGCCAGTATGTGTGTGTATTATGATTACAGGACGCAGTGCGGAGTGTTCTGACACTGTAGTCACAAGCCCCCGCATTCACACATGGGCTCTTCTGCCCACGGGCTTTGCGACCTTGGGCAAGTCAGACCCCCTCTCTGGACCTTGGTTTCCTCACTTATAAGTGGGCACAGCCTTGGTCCCCACTTCACAGAGCTCTGAGGTGCACCAGTGAAGGTTTGCAAGGTGCACAGAGTGGAGCCTGGTGCAGAATCAGTGGTGCATCAGCGTTTGCTGGAAAATTGGGTGTTCTAGAAAGAACAGCTATCAGAGACCCTGACCCTTGGTCCTCTGCTTCGGAATTTTAGGGATGTCCATTCTCCCCTGATTTTCAGACCTGGTGGAGTGGAGAGGGAGGACAGGACATACCAGAAGAAGTGATGGTGACCGCTGAGCTGGAGGTGCCTCTTACTTCCCACCTTTTATGTCTGAAGAACCTGAGGCCCAAAGACGGGATGGATCTGCTCCAGGCCCCATGGTGAGGAAGCACTGGGTTGGGGTTCGAGCCAGGTCATCTGTTCCCAAGACCATGAAGCAGCAAAGAGACCCCAGCTAAGTGGCCAATTCAGAGGAGAACCAAGGGCTGAACCCAACTGTACTGACTGACACCATAAAGGACTCTTGAGAATGTTCTAGAGATGTGGTGGGTGTCAGGGCCGGCTTGGTTCAGCTCTCAGTGTTGTCACCGAGGGACCTAATTTCTTTCCTCCTCTCTGATTTGTGTTCTGCTGTGTTTGCTCATCCCCAAGCCGGCTTACCTCCTGGTGGCAAAATGGCTACAGGAGTTCCAGGCATCACCTCCAGACATCATCCCATTCAGGAGAAAGGGCCAATTCTTAGAAGAGGTCTCTTCTTTTCCAGAAACCTCCAGCACATACTTCATGGGGGACTATTGGGTCACACACTCATTCCTCTATCAAACCCTTTGGTCACAGGAAGAGCATGTTCTGATTGGTTTAGATCTGACTTACCTGGGCCGAGCTCTCTGAGACGGACTCATGCCTGAACCTTGGGTGGGCTCAGCCCCTGCCCCACTTCTGTCAGAACCCCCAAGAGGCAGAATGGAAGGAATCTTGGGGCCACCCCCCCATGCTGCCCACTCACTGTATGCCAGGATTTGTGTTGGACCCTGGGGGTCATGGTGAGTAGGACTTGCTCACAGGGTCTCCCTGGGGTGAAAGACAGACTGGAAAGCAGGAGAATCAGGTATTGTGTGATACAGACTGATAGGGTGGGCATAGAGTAGGGGACAGCTGGCCCAGTTTGATACAGACTGATAGGGTGGACATAGAGTGGAGGACAGCTGGCCCAGTTTGAGAACACCCAGGAATGTGTTTCAGAGAATTTACTCTGAGACCTAGTGAGGAAAATGGAAAAGGCTGCATGTTTGGAGGGGGTGATGTACTCTGAGATCCATTAGTGATGTCTGCTGGGTGTGGGCAAAGGGCTGTAACTGACAAGTGAGCTAAGCGCTGAAAAAGGAGATCCACTTAAACCAGAACTGATGTTTCAGTGGAATTTGGGAATTCATCTGAAAAAAATACACCTACATTATGAAAATAAACTCATTAAAAATATTCCACTTGATAAAACCAGATATCTAATTGCAACCCTAAGCCAATTCTTAGATCAAAGTGTGTATTTAGTCTACATGATTTCACAACAGCATTTGATGGGGTACAGGGCAGCTCGTGTCCACTGCCCCTTAGTCTGGGGGGTTGGGGAGTGGCCTAAACCCACACTGCTGGGCTCTTGGTCCAGCAGAAGACAGGCAGATAGAGCCCTTCCACCCCACTGGGTACAAGGAGAATTTCTCCTGTCCCTGCAGGAAGCCCTAAAGCTGAGGCCACTCTTGAAGCTGCACGTGGCCCCGCCTGCCTCTGCCCAGGCTTGGCCCTCTGGTCCTTTCCCCTTCCTAGAACCACCCCCACCCCACATCCCATGGAGCCCAACCCCAAGTGGCTGAAGTCCCTCGTTGGAAGCTTTCTCTTTCTTTCTCCCCTCTTGGAAATGTGGGGAAGGATGAGACTATTTCTGAGCAGTGATCTAGTCAACCACACCCCAGGTTTTCCAAACCCAGACTAGACTATCGGATCCAGTCCATCAGGCTGTAAGCCGCCCTTAATTCAGGGAAACGTGGCCCCTTCTGAAAGGGTCTCTCTGAGCCTCCATGTCTTTCTCTTGCTTTCTTTGCGATATTTTCTACCAAAGCCAAATTCTTTCTGCTTCCTCCCTGACCTGGCCAGGCCAATTTTCCCTTCCTGCTCAATTTCACCTGCCAATTTGTGAGACAGCAGCTCCTCTGTCCTGCCCCTCAGAGGCCCCTGGAGAGCCCCACTCTCCTAGGGTGCCCCCCACAAGCTCTTCTTAGGGTCTCTTTGAAGGAGTCTGGAGGTTTCCATGACCCCGCCCCGAGCAGGCAGGAAGAGCCTTCCTCTGCCCCACTCGGCATTTTTCTAAGAGGCTTTTCTCATGGGGGTAACTGGAGCAGCCTCCCTTCTCCAGCCCTGAGCACAGCTTTACCAGGCCAGAGAATGCTGGGCTTGTGTGCTGTCCTGGCGTCCCTGAACTACTGGGATTAGATGCAGGGAGATGGCCGGGCTGCAGCCGGCAAAGGCAGGGCTGTGATCAAAGCCGCAGCCTCCCAAACTCCAGCATTTGGACCAGGCTCTCCCCCTACCCCGCCCCGGGGAGAGCCTCAGCTGGCCAGGGAGTGGCCAGGGCCTGCCAACCTCTGCGGGCAGTTTGTCTGCTGTGCTGGCTCTCTGGACTGGGCAGCAGTGTCCCTCCTGATGTCCCCAGCTGGCTTTACACACTCTCCCCAGAGCCATTTGGCCAAGCTTGAGGAGGGATGCTATGGGTGTTGCCAGGACACTCACTGCCCCAAGGGAGGTGGTTCCCCAGTGGCTGTCCTGGGCGTGGGCCCCTCGCTGGGTACAGTTTTAGTCCCCTGGGGCAATCTTAGCCTCTGCCTTCTCTTCTGTCTTCTGTATGCTGAGGTCAGGGTGTGAGTGGGCCGGGAAGGTCCTGGGTGGGGACACTGGGCAGTGGCTACGCAGGTGTGTGGGGACCCCCTCTGCGGTGGGGGGATTGCAGCTGTTGCTCACATCAGCCAACGAGGGAAAGCTTTGTTCTCACTGTTGCCCTTGCACTTTCCCAGACTTTGCTCCAGGTTCGTCGAGGTTGCAAAGAGCAGAGAAAGATCAAGTTGTCTTTTCTAAAATCCCGGTCAACTACGTAAGGAAATGGCTGTCATTGATCGGAGTTGTCATTCGAGCTTGGCAGAGAAACTTGACCCTGAGCAGCCTGGCCCTGAGTTTACCGATTGTCCTGGGCAATCAGTGTTCTCATTTCTGAGCTGGAGGAAACCTAGGGCATCCCAGGGGTGCCTGTATGGCAGGAGGGAGCGCTGGGCTCTGTAGGGCACCAGCGTCAGAGCCCCAGCCCCGCTGCCACCAGGTCTCTCTTTGCTCATCTATAAAACTAGGACTGTCCAGGGCACACCGAGACGCGTGCAAGTCCTAACACCGCTGTGTTGTGGGTTCACTTGTGCAATTTCTCACCCCAGTCCCTGTGCATGTGACCCTATTTGGAAACAGGGTCTTTGTAGGTCAAGTTCAGGTGAGGACATCCCAAGTTCAATCCAACTAGTGTCCCCCAAAAAGGGGGAATCTGGACACAGACACACACTGGGAGGATGGCCATGTGAAAGGAAGGCTGGGACTGGGGAGATGGCCATGCAGATTCTCCCCCTGGCCTTGGAGCCAGCCCTGGAGATTTCAGACTGTGGCCTCCAGAGCAGCCAGAGGACACATTTCTGCTGTTTTAAGCCCCTCAGTTTGTGGTAATTTGTTTTGTCAGCCCTTGGACATGAATATACTGCCTCGTAAAATTATTAAGTGATTAAATGACAAAGTGTTTTGAATGCAGGATAAACACTCAGGGCAGGTTAGCTGCTGATTTAATGACCATCACTCAGGTTGGGGCTGACATGACGTCTCCTTGTGGGGCTACTGGGAACTCACTGCCGCAGGCACAGAGGGTGTCGGATTTTGGGGGGTCGTGAACAGCCACGTAGTTTAGCACTCAGGAGGTCGGACTGCCTGCAGCCTGTCCTGCTCTGCTTGTTGGCACTGTGCACAGTGACCCACCCTCTGGCAGCCTCAGTGCACGCATCTGCAAGGTGGGACCATCATCTTGCCTATTTGGATTGGGTGAAGTAATATAGTGCGTGGTCAGTGATCAATGAATGTCCCCTAGTGTGGTTTTTAGGAGCTGCCCTTCCCCCAAGGCTAAGATGCGCCAGCCTGGGTTTGCCCGAAGAGGGGTGTGGTGGGTTGAACAGTTTCCCAACAAGTCCACATACTTGCTGAACCTGAGAAGGAGACTTTGTTTGGAGATGGGAGAGGTAATCAGCTAAGGGGAAAGTCATCCTGGATTTAGGGGGGGCCCTAGGTCCAGTGACTGCTGTCCCTGTAAAGGAGGAGGTGACAGAGACACAGAAGAGAAGGTCATGTGGAAGATGGGAGCAGAGATTAGAGGGATAAAGCCACAAGCCAAGGGACTCCTGGAACTATTAGAAGCCGGAAGAGGCAGGAAGGACCCTCCCTAAAAACCCTCAGAGGGAGCACAGACTCACTGAAGCTCTGGCCTCCAGAACTGGGGTATTTATTGTGGTTGCCCTAGAAAGCCAGCAGAAGGCTGGCCCGTTGTCCCTGCACCCCGAGTCTCGTGGGCGCGAGGTCCAGAGTCTGCAGCATCCCTGGGCACTGGCTCTGCTCAGAAGCCATTCTTCCCGCTCCTGTTCCTCCCCATCCGCGGGGCAGCTCGTCCAAGGTGGCCCAGGCACCAATGTCCACTTGGGCCTGTTCTTGGTGAAGATTTGTTTGCCTTCTGCCCTGCAGGGGCCTGGGGCCAGCAGGATGCTGCGTGATGAGGGAACTGGGAGACCAGGCGCACAGCGGCGGGGCAGACAGAGTAAGGCGCCGTCCCAGCACATTCATGGCTGCTTTGTTCTCCGAAGGGTCTCGGGACGCAGCCATTCTCAGATTCTCCTAGTGATGAGGGTGCTGGGGTCACTGCAGACTCGGCCAGAGTCCCTGAGCTGCTTTGTGTGAGACAGTCACCAGGGGTCAGCTGTGGCCACTGAGTGCTTGAAACGTGCCCCGTGCGACAGGGGGACTGAATGTTTAATTTCATTTAATTTCAGTTAATTCTGGTTTAAAAACCAGCACTGGGTTCAATTATTAAGAAAACTCCCAAGTTTCTCTGGATTCTACCTTCTCACCTATCAATTTTATGAACTTGGAACGCAGATCAAGGATTTCCGGTGGAAACTCAGCATTCTGATTGAGACGTGCTGTGTGCACCAAGTATGCATGCACCAGATTTTGAAGCCCTCGTGTGAAAAAGAAAAGGTAAAATATTCCATTATAATTTTTATATTGATTACAAATTTTGGATATATAGGGCTAAATAAATTGTTAAAATTTACATTCCTTCTTAACTATTTTTAAAATATTTTAAAATATAGAAACTAGATAATTACACACGGGGCTGGCATTATATTTCTTTTCCATAGCTCTGGTCTGCACGGGCAAACTGGAAGTTTGGAACTAGTCTGAGCTTTAATCTTTGTGACCTTGGGAAACTTTTAGCCCCACCTGGACCTCAGGATCCTGATACCAGACTGAGGTCTGGATCAGTGAATTCGGGGTAAATGAGGGGGACCCAACAGTGTGGGGTTTCCAAAGCCGCCAGATTAATTAACCCTGATTCCTTCCCACTGTGCCTCTCCAGTGGGGCTTGGGTCTTGTTCACGTCATCTTCCCTGCAAGGCTGAGCCGACGGTGGGACTGGAGACAGGGCTGCTGGGCACAGTTGTCCAGGTTGTGCATGGCACAACAAGTGGGTGACTCTCTCTTCATTTCCAGGAAGATGCTCTGTGCCATGGAAAAGAATGCCCAGATTTCTAGACAAGAGTAGAATAATATGTGAATAGCATTTTTCAATTTAAAAGCACTTACCCATAATCTAGGTGTTGAAATAGAGTAAGGACCCGCTGTTTCCTGAGGCCACTTAGGCATCTGGAGGGGAGGACAAGGAGGAATCAGTTCACAGATGAGCCAGAGGGTTGGTGGTGGGGAAAGAGGGTGTCCTCATACATTCCACACTTGACAGAGACACGGACCTTCAAAATCGTGGTCTTGGGCTCTCAAAACTAGAAGCTGCCTTCTGGGGTTCTGAAAGACTGCCCTGATGTGTGTACACCACTCAGCTGCTGGCCCAGGGGCTCAGGCCTGCACTGAGCTGGTCTGCCCAGGTGTCTCCTGAGTTTCTGTGATACTGTGGGACAGGCTGGCAGCATGCTGCCCTCTCTCTTCCCTGGCTCCAAGAGGACCCCATGCTCCAGCCCCCCACATCTAGGTGGGCCAGGTGAACGGTTCTTGGGTAAGGTGTGGTCCATCCGGGGCCCAGGCAGGTAAGACCTGTGTACCTGCCCCACTTTCCCCTATTTGCTGGTGGGACAGAGAGGATCCCAGAGAGGAAATCAGGCACTGGAGGGGAGGGGACGCAGAACCACAGACGGAAGGAGGCTGTGTCCCTGAGTACGCCAAGCAGCCCTCCCTGCCTCAAGATCATGTCCCAAGCAAAGAATGCACTCAGACTGGGTGATGCCACTGGCATTCTGGGGCCTGCTTGTCACAGCAGCGGGCATGGTCCTGGGGAGGGACTGGTCCTCGCTCTTCCCAAAGGGCTGCCCTCCCAAGCTGCAGGGAACCGAGTCGGCATCCAGGCCTCCCCTTGCTGTCCCGACCTTTCCTGAGGAGCGTCCTCGTGGTGTGGGGAGGAGGGTGGTTTCCGGCTTCCTGTCTTGCTCCTTGGGATGCAGCGCGCCCCCTTGGACCCCACCCTGCCCTTCTTCTGCAGATGTGGAGTAGCAGCTGCTGGTCAGAGGCTGGCTGGGAGCCAAGGTGTTTTCACTATATGGGAAAAAGAGAAAATTAGATTATAAGTTCCAAGCCATGGAAACCACCTAGAACTCCGAAGCCGTTTTGCCGAGCCCTGTCCTCGTGGAGTGCAGAGGGACTGCTGGCCTCCAAACACCAGGATGACCATCTTCCCTCGGCCCCGAGGCTCTTCTCTCCCTCTGGGCCCTGGTTTGGCACGAGAAGGAGGGCCTGGAGGATGCTGGATGCTTCTGGACTTCCCGGCGTGCAGGAGTCTGGAGGGAGAGGGGGAAGGAAGGGGACTGGGCAGGACCAGAGGGAGTTTCCCAAAAGGTCATCGTCCCTGTGTGGCATGGAAGGAGCTCAGTGGGAGCCTCTGCCCTTTAGCCAGCAGCCCAGCGTCCAGCAGGGACAGGCATCGTTACTGATGGAGATGTCAGACAACTTTAGAACCAAGTGGAAGCAGCCATGTCCGCGTGCCGTGTGCATCAAGGTCGGGAAGCCGCTCTGTGAGCCTGGGACTCGTCTGCGGGGGCTGCATCCTGAGTAAAGGGCGAGGGGGGGAGGGTCTTGTGGACTCTATAGTCTGTGCTCCAAAGTAAACAGACAAATATGCCAATGTCCTTTTGGAAACAATTAGACAAGAAGTACATGCTTGTAAAATTCAAACACTGAGGTTTATGAAATCTGATGCTCTTGAAATATGACCACCTCAGCTTCAGATGATCTTCCCATTGAGAGGTGGGGTCCCTGTCCCCTCCCCTCGACTCTGGGAGGGTTATGACCACATCCCCCAACAGAGCACAGTGAGAATGGTGCCATGTGCCTTCTGAGGCCAGGTCAAGAAAGGCCATGTGGTTTTCTCCTGGCTGCGCTGGGACGCTGGCTCTCAGGGAAGCCAGCGGCCACGTGAAGTTCCACAACCCTGAGGTGCCAGCAGGAGGGTCCAGGTGGGCTTACAGAGCTCCCGGACGCTGGGCAGCAGCCGGTGGCCTGGACATCAGCCTCACTGCCACCTAGATCTCGAACTTCATAAGATCACAGGGCTTATCCTCCATGCCCTGTGCATGCACTAACTCAAAACTTCACTGATTCAATAAATGTCGAGTTTCTTAGCAGATGTCTGGAGCCAGATGTATTTTGCAATTAATATTTGTTTTTGAATTTTAGAAAGACAATCAGAGTTCTTCTAAGAAACAGAGCCTGTCTACATAGCTATCTCCCCTCCCTCTCTCTCCCATCTATAAGGGGAACTTCTCAGCCTCCATAATCAATCAAGCCAATATCTAAGAACAGTTTTTAAAGGAATTAACTTCGTCTGCTGTCTGTGGGCTAGAGAACCAGGAAGGTGCTGGTGTAATTTAGTCTGAGTCTGACACCCAAGGACCAGGAGCTCCTGTGTCCAAGGGTGGGAGAAGACTGGTGTCCCAAGCTCATGGAGAGAGTGAATTCCCTTACTCTGCTTGTGTTATATGTGGCCATTGATGAGTGGAGGGCCTGCCCGCAGTGGGGAAGGGTCCTCTTTACTCAGTCCACTGACCCAAACGTTAATCTCTCCCAGAAATAGTGTTCACCAGCCACTGACATCCGTAGCCCAGTCCAGCTGACACCTCACCAGCCATCTGACACCATAGCTCGGTCCAGCTAACACACTGAGTTGGCCAGCCCAGTGCTATTGAGGGGGATAAAGAGAAGGGGTATGGTCCCGGGGATGCCCAGCTCCAGGAAAGCAGCCCCTGTCTGGCAGGGTGTTCCCACCCCTGCCCCACACAGGGTGCCCACCCTGGCTGTGCAGAGCTGACCTGGAATCCTTCTCCCCTGTGGTCATTCTCCCACAGATACTGGATGGGTCCTGGTGGTGGTTCACACCTCTCTGGTTACTGTCAGGAGAACGTAGGACACATCAAGCTGGGTCATTTGAACTGTCAAACACTGTCCTGTACAAAAGACAGGGTCTGTAACCAACTCTCTCCAACAGCCCCAACCATGGGGCAAATAGAGTCACCATCCTGAACCTAGACTCCTCAGAGAAGATGCTCTCTTGAGGGTGGACGTCCATGCTGGCCCTCCCTTGTGTGTGTGGTGGCTCGTTCATCTGGGTGGTGGACTGGAGCAGCCCTGCCCGGCCCCTCCTGCATGGTGGCCTCAGGGTGGATGGATTCCTTACTGGCTGCGGCTTGGGAGAACAGGTGGCAGGCCCAGGAGGACACCCTCTGCTCTTCCGAGGACCTGGCCTCAGTGGTCAGGGAGCGCCATTTCCACTGACTCGATGGGTTACCTGGTCCCAGAGCCTGCCCCGATTCCAGGGGAGGGGACACTAACCTCACCCCTCAGTGAGAGGGCCGTCAAAGGGGTGCTGGGTATGTTAGTTGGCGTGATTTAACCATCTCCCAACATAATGTGCATCGGGGTGCCTAGTGGGCAACATAGACACAAAATTGTTCATTTGTCAGTTATAGTTAAATGAATAAAAAAAATTGTTGAAGGAGTTGAAAAAGCTGAATAATACTTTATAAAGTATTATTTGAATTTGTACAAGCATGCACTTTTTTTCTAATAAGTTTTTAATAAAAGACGTTTGTGTATTTGTTTACATTGGAGCATGGCCATGGTGTTCAAAAGACCCCAACTCTGCCCTCTGCCCGGAGTCTCATGTGACTTCCGTGTTCCCCTTATTCTGCTAATTTCACCTTTGGGGAAACAACAGGCTTTGGGATCAGAGCTCCTTGGCAGGTGAAGTGATGAGGATGTTGAGAGATTCCTGAGGACCATGCACGGGACAGGAGGGCAGCGCCTTAGCCAAGCTCCTGAGTCCTGTCATTTGAAGGTCCTACTTCTTTTGGGTTTTAGGAAACCAAGCTGGTGCCTGTGTCGCGATTTACTTCACACATTTGGGGGGTTCTCGGGGAACTCTTTTCTCGTTCTGTATCTTTGGTGAAAAGATAATCTTCATGCTCCTTAAAATAAACAGACTATAAATAGCCGTAAGTCACTTCAGGTCAGGTTTTTGCCATCAAATGAGAATGTACTGAATTTATAAAAAGAAAAAAAAAAAACTAGACCAACCATCGGAACAAACAAAAACTCCTTTATGCTGTTTGGTCTTTGGTTTGGGGTCACGTTCATTTTCACTCTCACCTTCCATACTTTTCCTATTATTTTGGTGTTAGGAGGCAATTTTCCTTTTAAATACAATTTTTAAGTTAAAAAAGTTGATTTAAGAAATATGGGAAATAAGCAAAGAGTATGAGGGGCCGGTAGGTACCCTGGAGGTGGTGGGAGGCTCACTTGCGTGACGGCGTCTGAGGGGCACAGATTAGCCTGGCCCCTGCTTCAGGGAGAAGAGACTCCTCCAAGATGCCCTGGGGGCTGGCACCAACATGCAGCCCCAGACATGGGGTAGAACATGCTCCCACCCCCAAGGGGCCTCCCCTTTCTCCATTCTGGTAACAACTTCTTCCTGGGAACCACCATGTGACCCTTGTCAGCACCGAGCAATGGTGTTGAGCCTGACTGTCCTGGGCATGGAGCCACATGGGTGTGTACACATTTTTTTTTTTTTTTGCAGTTTTTGGCTGGGGCTGGGTTTGAACCTGCCACCTCCAGCATATGGGGCTGGCGCCCTGCTCCTTTGAGCCACAGGTGCTGCCACTTTTTTTTTTTTTTTGAAACTGAGTCTCTCTTTGTTGCCCTCGGTAGAGTGCAGTGACATCATAGCTCACAGCAACCTCAAACTCTTGGGCTGAAGCCATTCTTTGGCCCTAGCCTCCCAAGTAGCTGGGACCACAGGTACCAGCCACAATGCCCAGCTGTTTCTTAGAGACAGGGTCTTGCTCTTCCTCAGGCTGATCTTGAACTCCTGAGCTCAAGTGATCCACCCATCTTGGCCTCCCAGAGTGCTGGGGTTACAGGTGTGAGCCACCATGCTGGGCTGTATGCTTCCTGGCTTGTTTTGATTATCATTTTATTTGTGAGAAGTGTTGCTTGTTTTCATTTTCATCACTGTGCAGTGTTTCATGGTGAGACTGTGTCCTGACTCACCTGCCCATTTTACTCCTGATGGACATGTGAGCAGGGCAGCGGCCAGCATTCCGTTCTGTGCCTGGTGGTGACTACACATCCTTATTTGGGCTGGGAGTATATACCTGGCGGGGCAGTGGCTGGGTTGCTCCTGGGTGTGTGTGTGTGTGTGTGTGTGTGTGTTTGGCTTTAGCAAATCAGCAGCCCGTCAACTTCTAAAGCAGCTTCTGAAGTCGCCCCACTCATGTGGCTTTGAAAACCTGCCTACCCTTTGCTAAAAATAGGCTGTTTCAAGAAGATTTGTTTCTTTGCTGCTTTTAACAGCCGTGAAATTCTTGGCGACACAAAATATGCTCCAAAGGGGGATAAAAAGAGACTTGTGTGAGTTCTTGTCCAAATAAATAGCCCGTCTTCTGGGTCAAAGGCGAATCTGTTCCTTCCACTACAAGCCTTTGTCCTGTTGTTCCTTGTTATAATCTTTGTTTATTAGTCCCTGAGGAAGACCCAGGGGACCCCGTCAAGTCCTATAACTCTGCATTCACTTTGATTCCTCCTGGCAGGTGCTGGCTCCCCCCGGCTTCAGATGCAGTTTCTGGGTCAGCTTCACTGCTGCCCAGGATGCAGGGACACCCAGCCTGCTGCAGTGGCCAGGATGATGCCCATGACGTGACTCTCCTGCCTGGGGATCCCTCTCCCATAGGCCCCAGGCACGTCATTTCCTTCCCATCCCTTGTTGCCTGGGGTGGTCACAGCTTCCTACTTTCCCTCATTCCTCAGGGCCTCAGTATCTCCTGTCTGTCCCCTGGGCTCTGCCTACTGCACCGTAATGGGCCCCACATTACACTTTTTTCATTTAAACCTTGGGGGGGGGGAGCGGGGTCAGAGTTTCTTGCCAGGACCCACTTGGGGTAAAATCAGGGGGCATGTTTAGGACCAGCTGAGCCTCAGGAAACTTGGTAACTTGGTGTTTTTGGCGTCCCTATAGGATTCCTGCCTTGCCTGCGCCCAGGGCTCCTCCGGTTGTCTGGTAGAGACTTTGGGTCTTGTGGCCCGCAGAACAGTGACCCCCAAAGCTTCCGTGTCTCGATCTCCAGAACAGCAGGGCTGTGGCAATGTTGCAGTGTGATGAGGCAGTGAAAGGGGCTTTACAGGGGTAATCGTGTGAAGGACCCTGAGACCAGGAGAACATCCTGGGTCATTGCAGGGGTCTTTATGCAGGGGATGGGGAGGGGGCAGGAAGCTCTGAAGACAGAGGAAAGAGCCAGGAGTCAGGGAACGTGGTGGCTCTAGAAGCTGGAAAAGGCAAGAAAATGGCAGAACCAAGTCTTTGGTTTGGGGTCACGTTCCAAAGTCTTCAGTCTTTGGTTTGGGGTCAAGTTCATTTTCACGCTCACCTTCCATACTTTTCCTACTATTTTGGTGTTAGGCAATTTTCCTTTTAAATACAATTTTTAAGTTTAAAACATTGAGGCTCAGCACCTGTGGCTCAATCGGCTAAGGCGCCAGCCACGTACACCTAAGGTGGCGGGTTCGAATCCCCAGCCCGGGCCCGCCAAACAACAATGACGGCTGCAACCAAAAAATGGCCGGGCGTTGTGGCGGGCGCCTGTGGTCCCAGCT
>CAUYQV010096931.1:0-33518 GCA_963574575.1 Galagoides demidoff
AGTGAGGACATAGACAGCAATGAGGAGATGTTTTAGGCAGCATGGTCAAAAAAGCTTCCCTGAGGAGATGGCAGTAGAAAACACAAGTGAATGAAGTGAGGGGGAGGAGCCATGTGCAGGATGGGGGGAAAGTTTGCAGGCACAGGAAAGAGCAAGTGCCCAGGCCTTCAGACTGGAATGTGCTTGGCAGGACGGAGGAACAGGAACCAGGAGGCCAGTGTTGTTGGCTCACAGTGAGGGAAGGAGGAATAGGAAGACTTGAAACAGGAGAAGCCACCCAGGCAGTCGATCACGTAAGGTAAGGTGTATGTGCCCTGGCAAGGACTTTAGATTTTATTCTTGGAGTGATGACATACCACTGTAGACTGAGAACAAGAAGTGATATGATTTGCTGTATGGTTTAGGAGAAAGACTGCTATTCTGTGGCAGAGGTGGGTACAGGTGGAAGCAGGGATTCCTGTTACAAAGCTACTACAGCATCCGGGTGAGAGATGAAGGTGGCATGGACTGAGTGGGTGGCAGTGAAAGTTTTGGAGTCAGGATCAATAGATTTATGTAGGTAGGACCCAGATAGGATTTGTTGATGGATTGCATGTCAGATGGAGGAAGAGATGTCAATAACCTGTGGGTATAAATGTTTAAAAATAAAGGAAACACATTTCTATATAAAGTTTGGTCAAAACTCTTTAAAAAATGTTTCTAAATTACTTTTGGAACAAAATACTTAATTATAGGCTTAAGTATAGGCTCAGCACCTGTAGCTCAATGAGTAGGGCACCAGCCACATACACCAGGGCTGGTGGGTTTGAGCCCAGTCCAGGCCTGCTAAACAACAATGACAACTGCAACCAAAAAATAGCCGGGTGTTGTGGTCGGTGCCTGTAGTCTCAGCTACTGGGGTGGCGGAGGCTGGATACTCGCTTTAGCCCAGGAGTTTTAGGTTGCTATGAGCTGTGATGCCATGGCACTCTACCCAGGTGTATAGCTTGAGGCTCTGTCTCAAAAAAAAAAAGAAATCCTTAATCATTCTAGCTTTGTAAATACGTTTGTTGGGAGATTAGAGCATGTGCCAACAGTCTGGGCACTTGCTTCATGCTGGATCCGTCTCCTCCCACTGCCCAGCCTTCCTGCCTCTGTGGGGCAAGTTGCAGCCATCGTTTCCCCCAGCTCTGCACAGAGACTGCTACCAGAAATGCCCTGAGCTGGGACTTTGCCTCGGGTTCAGGTGGGACTGGCAGCTCAGCTTTGCTGAGTCCTGGGGTGAGTCCCTCCTGCCCCAGGGGAATCTGCGCTCAAGGAGGCAGGACATTTAAATAGCAAATAACTTCCTGGCAGTTCAAGAGAGAGAGAGTGCAGACTACAGATAAATAGAAAAATCACTTATTCCCCCTGCTCTTTGAACAAGGAAAGCAGCATATTAAAATAAACTTTAAAAAGAATTTTAGAACATTTTTACATTTGTGAAAAAATTATGAGGCTGTTACAGAGAAGTCTCAAACAGCCACCACCTAGTCAATTCATGATGAAGTTGGAATTCAAACCCAAGTTCGTGAGGTTCCAGGAGTCACACAAGTTGATGAAGCTACTGTATTCTTCCCAGCCGGGACGCTGGCAGGTCATGTCGCTGGTTATCCCGGTCCCATGGAGGGTCCCCAGCCCAGCGTCCTCCTTCCCCATCTCCACATGCTGCTCTCCTTTCTTCCCTCTTGCCCGTGGAAGCTGGTTTTCTTTGCCCATTGTCACCTTCACATCAGCACAAGAGTTCAGTATGTGCACTGCCAGGTTTCTAAAAAATACAATTAGCGGACATTGGATTCACCAGCGAGGGCCGGATTTCCTAACCTTAATTTTTAAAACTCCAAACATCTCTAAAATCCCCTATGAAAAGAAATGTGGCAGGTCACTTTTGAACTAGGGACGAATCGTGTTCTAGCTCTGAGCGAATCCTTACGGAGATCCCGCAGTTCCTCTCAACATCTTACTCTCACAATTAATCTGGGTTCCCTGGCTTTCCTACATGTTGGGAGATTGTTTATTTTATCACCTACAGCAGTATCGTTGGTCATCAGCTGTATAATGGTGCCTACTTGACATCCATTGCAATTAAAAAAGAAAATCCAGAATCACTACAGTCGGCAGCCTCTCCTGAGCTCCCTCCAATCATTAGGAGCAAGAAGCATGACTAAGATTAGCCCCGCCTGGTCTCTCCCTCCTTGTAGTCCTGGACCATGCCACGTGCCACTGCCACATGAAAAGAACAGTGATTGAAAGTATGGCTGAAGCTCAGCTTGGGGCCCATTCTTCATCCACCGCAGAAGAATTAAAATTAATCATGTTCTAGCTTTAGATTTGTTAGAGGGGAGGCAGAAGCAACTCTAAGGGTAGCAATGGAAAGTTTTCTGCTCTGGTAACTATCCTTTCTTCACCTGTTTCTATGGTTAAGTAACACTGACCTCTCTCCTGCTTAGAAAAACAGCCAAGAGAACTCAAGATGTGAATCTGAATTTTTCTTCTTGGGGGTTTTCTTTGAAGTTTTTCTAGCATTTCATTATCCTCCAGGGCTCTGAAATATCTCGTGTTTCTCGAAACGGCACGGAATCTGGAATCCATTATATATTCTTTCTTGGCTTGGTAGAAAAATAATTTAACAACAGGTAGTATTCAAAATTGAAACCATGCTGCTAAGGCTGGAACGCCACGGGAAAGCAAAGGTGTATAATGAAGTGAAGCTATTTTGATTAAATACCTTTCTAAAATCTGGATCCAGGTTTCCTTTTGCCTTTTAAATGTTTCTAAGTAACCTTTTCCCCCATCCTTTATACATACCTTATTGGGAGAGATGTGTCTGAGGTCAGGTGACTGCGTTATTTCTAGGAAAGTAAAGGAGACATCTAACATGGAGCTTACACTTGGTAACCCGGGTGTGAAGATCAGGAGAATTTCCCAAAGTTGAATATTGTTTTTACTTTTCAATTGCCATTGAATATATGTACCTAGACTAGAGCACAGTGACGTATGTGGAAACCAACTTCAATCTTACATAATCCTTAGTTTAGTGAGAGAAGAGCATCAAGTGATAAATATAATCTAATAAGAGAATGCCTTATAGCACACTTCTCCTTTCATTTTTTTCTTTTATGAGCTCAAAATACATATTTGAAGTGTGAAAATAATGTATACCACAGGCTGTGTTAACACAGAATTTGCTAATATTAAAACAGATGTCTAGTCTTACATGTGGAATAAAGATGTGTTTGTCAATTTGTCTTAAATTTTCCTTTTAAAAATGTCGCTAAAGTGGCAAGAAGAATAAGAAAATGGATGTTAGGGAGAAATTCTAAATCCATCATTGATGAAAGCAGATAAAATCGGTCTCTCTGAAACATATTATCAGGAGAAGGCATATTCAATCCTGGGAAAACCAAACAGGAGTGAGAGGTGGAGCTGGGAAGAGACCATCTTGGCAGACAAGCCAGAAGATCACAGTTCTTGAAGGCAAGTAGAAAAATCCAAACTGTTTTCTTGGACACAGCAAGTATGATGGCACATTTCAAGTAGGTATGAATGAGGAAGCACTCAGTAAGTCAAATAATCACCCAGGAGGCCAGGTGGGGGAAGGACTCTGGTACTGGGCAGTTCTTCAGCAGCTCACCCCAGCTGGGAAGGAGCAAAGCTACAGAAACTCACGTGTGTGACCGTGAATCACAACCAGCTTCCCCACTTGAGTACATCATGCCCTTTCCTCCATAAATAGATTTCATAAAATAGCCATTCAAGAATAAACAGTGCCAGCCAAATCTGAATAATGATGATCTGATTATCAGCATCGTGAATCTAACAGTAATGCCTGTAGCCCATACCATATACCAGGCAAAATTCTAAGCATCTGATGTACTTAATTCTCAAAACAACCCCACAAGTTAGGTGTTCCTATCACCCTCTTTGACAGAGAAAAACCTGAGGTACAGAGGGGTTACATACCCAACTGAGTTGGGTAAGTTTCCCCAAGGTCATTCAGCTACAAAGGGGTCTGAGCCATCTGGCCCCAGGGTCACACTCCGTCCTACATTGACAAATATCAAACTGCTGGTCTCAAGACTTTTCACACATAAAATAATTATTGAGGATACTAGAGGACTTTTGTTTCTGTGAGCTGTACCTATTTATCATATTATAAATCAAAACCAGGTAGGTTAAAAATATTTATTAATTCATTCAAAATTAATAATAAACTTATTCAATTGTAATACGAATAGGAAAAATTGAATAAAATATAACCATATTTTTCAAACCAAAGAGATTAGTGAGAAGAGTGGCACCGTGTTACATTTTTAAATCTTTTAATCTCTGCCTCAATAGAATAAAGTTGGATTCTGCATTAATCTCTTGAGATACATTTGTTTTGGTAAAAGTATGTGAAAGAAATTTGACCTCACACAGACATGTAGTTAGACGAGGAATGGTATTTTAATAAAATCTTTTTCAAAAACTTGTGATAGTCTTCTTTAATATTACAAAACTACAACACCGCAGTTTTTTTTTTCCTCTAGCACATTAAAACCCATTGGTCTAACTTGCACTTTGAATCTTACTCACACCTGGTTTTGTACTATCGCCCATTGATCATTCAGTCCACTGGGTTATTCAGATCTTCTAAGTGTTGACACATTTTATTGGAAAATATTGAGAAAACATACAACTTAACTTACTGGAAAAGTTGTTGGGAAGTCCTCAGGCTCAAAATGATGGCAAAATGTGTCCAAAATTATAGTTCTGATTCACGGGTAACAAATATTGTGGGTTATCTTCTTTCTTGATTTGACAGGCTCACTTGATTTATTTCTGAGAAAATATTTGCTAAATACCCAAATATGAATAACAGTAGTTTTTATGCAAGTAGAGATGATATTCCATGGAAAAGGAGCTCATTTTTTTAATGGCCATCATACTTTCATACCAAGCAGGACTGATTTATGTGAAATTCTTATTTAATTATGCAGAATAATGGTATTATTTAATAAAAATAACCATGATTTCAGCTTTATTAAGAACATTTTTACAGAAAACCAAAGCTGAGAATTTTTTTAAATTGTGAGTTTATAGCAGTGAAGACTTTAGTCACTCCTAGTGCTGACACCTTAATTCCCGCTAAGGTCCCAGAGGTTTGACTCATCATTGCTTTTGAACTATCAGTACAGACGTCAAAATAGTGAAAGACAAGTAAGGTTTTAGTATTATCAAAATAGTTTTGACCTTGAAGACCCTCTAAAAAAGCATGCAGGAAACACGATACTTTGGGAACTACTGAGACCCTTTATATGTCATATAGAGGGATAGGTACAGTACACTGTATTTATAAAGATATGACAAAAGAACAGGTGTGGGGACAATTGTCAGAGGCTCTTGAGCATAGGCTCACCTTCTGCTTCAGAGACCTACAGAGTCAAGATAATGGTATGTGAGTTGTGTGCTGCAGGAGGGCAGCAAACCAACCTCCAACAGAGAACGTGTATGTGACGTGTGGCAACACCAGGCCAAATATTTATAGTAAAGATTCTCTAGATTCCAAAGGCCTCTTGATGCTGGAGCAAAGGTCATGCTCAAAGTCTGTGGTTTTGCTAAAACAAATGCGGAGACATTCTATCTGACCTTCTCCATGTCCTCCCTAGTCAGTGCTAATATTGGACAAGCAGCTTTTATCTCCTTCTTCCCATTTTATGATAACAAATACGGACCTGACGTTTGCTCGAAAAGACTCCTCCCAGGCCCCCAGCACAGACTCTATGTCAAGCCTCTTCATTCCTCCCACCAAAACCCCTTTATCTAGGTTCCCCAAAACTCATGTATTGAAGCCCTAATCTCCAATATGATGGCATTTAGAGATGAGGCCTTTAGGGGTTAATTAGGTTTAGATGAAGCCATAATGAGGGGACTCTGGTGATGGGATTAGTGGTCTTAGAAGAGGAGACAGCTGGGAGCCTGCGCTGTCTGTCTTTCTTGGCCACTTTGGGACACGGTGAAAAGAAAGTCATCTGCAAGCCAGGGAAAGAGCCCTGACCAGCACCGGCCCATGCTGGCATCACGATCTCAGGCTTCTGACCTGCAGGAATATAAGAAAATTAATTTCTGTCATTTAAGTCACCCGGTCTATGGTATTTGAGATACAATTAACCCTGTAGCAAAATTCTTCTCCAGCTATGAATCTGTGACATCCCAGGCATATTACATGCTTCTGAAATACAGTAGTGGGACAGAAAAAGCATGGAATTTCCTATTCCAAAAGGAGAAATCAGAGGGAAGAAGGGATAATGGAACCCAGGAAGGTTTGAAACCCATGAAGACGATCTCCATTAGATCTTAAACCTTGAGAGTAGTCCTTTTGGGGTTTGGCCCTGCCTTCTGGGCCTTCTGGAGTGATAGTCCCACCCTGACCCTCTGCATGCTAGATGGTTGGTCACATCCCCAAAGCTCTGCTGGGTGAGAGTCCTGTCTCCAAGGCGCTGGGGGGCAGGAGTTTTTCCCCAAGCTCCAACAGGAAGCCCTGCTGTGAGCTGTCTAGCCTATTGAAACCAAGGCGGTGCCTTGATCGTCTCTGAATTGCCTCTATGGTCATTTTTCCTTTCTTTTTGGAAGAATAGCACAGGTTCATGGCCAAATAACTCTCTCATCCCATCTTGTCAAATCCAAGAAGTCTGATAACTTTTTTTCATTCTACCCTATTTTCTAGTGCCAGCTAGTGGTATATTTTCTGATAAAAATCTCATCTTTATTCTTAGCCATCACTGAGATTAGCTGATTAGATCCATGGTTCACATCAACAGTAATCGTTTCATCACAGGGTGGTTCAGCCATAGCCTTAATGGTCTCCTCAGAAAAAGCTTTCTTATTTTGTGCAATATGGATAGGCTGAGATTTTCTACATCTTCAAGTGCTGGGTCCTTTTTACATAACTATTCCTTCTTCAATTCATTTATCTTTTTTTTTCATTCTACTACAAGCAGTCACTCCTTCAATACTCTGCTAGGGAAATCTCAGCTAACTATCTAATTTCATTACTTGCAAGTTCTACCTCCCCAAAAACACCAAAACATGAACACCATTCAGCCACATTCTTTTCTGCACTCTCCAAAACATGTTCTCATCAAACCTCGCTAGAATGGCCTTTAACACCCATATTTGCAGGGAGAATGGGGACCAAAGATCCAATTCTTGGCAAGGGAAAACACCCTGAGAAAAAGGGAAAAACAGAGAAATAAACTGAGCAAGGCCAAATAAAAACAGCTTAGCTAAACCAGCCACTAAATTTCTTATCTGAGCAGTTTCCTGCTTTTCCTAGAAGCCTTGCCTATAGGGGACACAGCTTGCAAACACCCCTGCTGTGTCGGTGAACACTCTGAAGAAACAATGGCCCCAGAGGAAGCTGAGTACAAGGCCTGAGTAGAAAGATTAACCAGGCTGCCCCCTGACCAGTCAATAGTCAAATCACATACCCATTGTGGAGATTTGTATTTGGCCAGAGCAGAGACCAAGGAAACAGCTCAAGCCCTGAAATATGGGTGAGAGGCTTGTGTACCCCCTTATCACAGAGGAAGATGCTTCTGGGTGGAGATTAGAGGAAAATTCCTCCGATTCTTCAGAGGAGACAGAGATGGCCCCCACACAAGGTTCAGGTTTCAGATTTCTCAAGGCTGCTCAGACCCTTAATGTAAATTATTATAGAAATAATAGGAGCTGCCATGCTTACTCAGAGAAACCATTGACATTTTTGTTCCCTTCCTCGGCTTACCCTTTGTGCTAATGAGCAAATAGCCTTCAATAAGAGATGAATAGAACAAACACTTGGGGCCATTTGCTGAACCCCACAAACTAGCCATGGCCCCCTGTGTTTCCAACCTTTGAAAACTTTATTCTGCTTGTCCTGTCTCTTTATTTCTCACCGCTTCTAATTTTACTTTGCTTCAGTCCACAGCTCCACAGGTCTTAAAGGACCCCAGCACATATTTATACCACCATACTGTTCATGAGTATTTATGTATAATCTAAGAAGATGAAGGCTTTCTTTCCACCTGTCCTTTCTAAGCCCTCACCAGAATCACCCTTAGTACCCCTAATTTCTAATATGCACCTCATAATTTTTCTACATTCTACCTATTACCCAGTTCCAAAGCATGTCCACATTTTCAGGTATTTGTTATGGCAATTGCATTTCTTATACAAAAATATGGCCTAGTTAGCTCCAACTATTGAAGGGGTGTGGGGACATTGGATGAGGGGGTTTTGGCACAAGGAATGAAGAGGCTTGACACACAGTCTGTGCCGGGAGACTGAGGAGCTCTGGGAGGAGCCCTCCCAAGTAAACCTCTGGTCCGTATTTATTATCATAAAACAGAGAGAAGTAGACAAAAGCTACTTGCCCAACATTAGCACTGATTAGGGAGGATGTGGAGAGGGTCAGATAGAATGTCTCCAACTTTGTTTTTGCAAAACCACAGACCTAGAGCACAACCTCTGCCTCCAGCATCAAGAGGCCTTTGGAATGTAGAGAATCTTGACCATAACCATGAGGTCAGGTATTGCCACACCTCACATGTACATTCTCTCTTGGAGGCCAGTTTTCTGATCTGCACACACACCACTCACGTACCACTTTTGTGATTCTCTGTCTCTCAAGTAGAAAGCAAGTTTTAGGCAAAAGATCTGAGCTCAATTTCCCCCTACAAACTATCATAAAAATATACTAAAACTCGTCTCTAGCCTGGTGGGTTCAAGCCTGGCCCAGGCCAGCTAAACGACAATGAAAACTATAATAAGAATGTAACTTGGTCATTGTGGTAGGGCCTGTAGCTACTTGGGAGGCTGAGGCCAGAAAATCACTTAAGCCCAAGAGTCTGTGGTTGCTGTGAGCTGTGACACCACATCACTCTACTGAGAGTGACATAGTGAGACTCTGTCTCAAAAAAAAAAAAAAAAATATATATATATATATATGAACCTGAGTGACTTAAACAACAGAAATTTATTTCTCACAGTTCTGAGGCTTCTTGGGAAGTCTGAGATCAAGGCACCAGCCAATTTGGTTCCTAGTGAGGAATCCTTTCTAGTTTGTAGATGGCTGGCTGCCTTCTCACTGTGTCCTAAGATATAGAGGTGGGGAGAGAGAGAGAGAGAGAGAAAGAGAGAGTGCTCTCTGGAGTCTCTTCTTCTAGGGCCTAATCCCCATGAGATCCCCACCCCATGATCTCATCCAAACCTAATTAGCTCCCAGTGTCCCCTTCTTTGGGGGTTAGGGCTACAATATATGAATTTTGGAGGAGGAGACACACTTTAATCCATAGTACTTTATCACACCAAAAGATTAAAAAAGCAAAACAAATCAAATAAACTTTCTTTTGACGATATACAGCAAATGTGTATCTTGAAACATTTCAGATCAATAGAAGAAAGCTAGATAAAGTATGGTGCGTCAACGAGTAACTATATAGAAAAATTGAACAGTCCCCTACCTCATCACTTACACAGAAATGAAATATGACAGGCTGATATATGGAAAATCACAGTATAAAAAAAAAAGGGAAACTTTTCCTTAAATTTTAAATCAGAATGACAATTTAGGAGATAGTCAGGGGAGCAACATCCCATTCTTCCTCCTCCCAGGCTCCCATTAACTCCAGGTGATGTGGGAGGGCAAGTAGGTACAAGATTGCAATCCTCCATTACAGAGGAGGCTGGAGAGAAGATTAGGAGTAGAAATGGAAAAATTCTATCCCACCAGTGTAATGAGTGTCCCCCACAAATTTCATATGCTGCAGTCTTAACCCTCTCAACATTTCATATACGGCCTGTCCCCTGACTGTGAGGACATAGTGCCAGGGAAGGACCCTGATGCTCATGCCCCTGTGCACAGTTTCCATAAATAGTGAATAAAATAAATGAGATGCCGAGATACAATGTGTGAAAAAGACCTAGAGATGGAGAGTTGAGAACAACTCAGTGGCAGAACTAAGACCATGTAGTAGTCTAATGTAAATCAATTTAAATTGGCTTTGTTTTTGTGTTAAAATAGACTCTCATATTGGATCATGAGATAAAGTAAACAAAGAAATACATAAAAAAGACAAAATTAAATGCCTTCCAGCTGGAACAACAGCTTAGCTAGCTTTGCTACATCCTCAGTTCCCCACCCATCCCTAACCACACAAACCCATCCCCGTGGACACCATTTTTTTTTTTATCTGAAGTGAGTGGTCACCATTTCTCATTTTTAAGACTTCATTTTATTAATTTGCATATAAAAATAAGGAAAGGTTAAAATATTGGCTGTTTCAACCATTCTAATGTGGTTGTGGGTTGGTCTTCTTAATTCAACCAAGCCTCTGTTTCCTGGGAAATGTCAGTGAGTTCTCGGAGCCTGTGTCCACCCACTGTCCGGAGGAGGTGGGAGTCCATCAGATCAGACGGTCTCACTTGTGAGTGCCTATGTCTGGGGGACATCTGCTCCGCCTCACAGAGCTCAGCAGCTGACCTCAGCCAGAGAACAGGTGCTTGTGTTTGTTTTCAATGATTATTTAGACTTTTCCAATTCTTATCAGACATTGTATAATTTTTTTTCCAATTCTTTTTGAAATTGTATGATTTTAAGAAATGGAATTGTCTTTTTATTTAAATTTCTTGAGTGTATGTGACACTGGTTTGCTTTCCAATTAGCTGAATGTTACTCAGGTGGGGCATAGGGATGGGGTGGTAAGGGAAACAGTCTTCATACATGAAAAGGCATTAGGTGGAATAAAATATTCAATTGGACACCTCTTCTAAAAACCCTGATCATGCTAAACCCCTGGGACTATAGTTTGCACAGCATTTCATTCATAATTAAATGCATGAAATCAATATTATACTACCTTTCAAGAAAAATCGGTTTTCAATGTTCTTTCGGCTAGAGAGTTTGTCCTATACGATGCATTCAAATGTTAGCATTCATCAGAATCCCTGGATGGTTTCTTATAGCACAGATGTCTAAGCCCTATCCCCAGAGTTTCTGGTCAGTAGGCTTATGGAGAGGCCAGAACATTTGTGTTTTTAACAAGTTGCCAAGTGGTGCCAATGCTACTAGCCCAGGGACCACACTTTGAGAACTCAGCATTTTGCTGAGCGCAGCCTACCAGGGTTTTATTTGTACTAGAGACAAAACACTGGATACCTGTGCATCTGAAAACATGGGAAGGTGATCACTTTATTTAAAGATGTGTGAACATTCCAAATCCTTGAGAAAGTGTTCAAGAGACAGTGAAAATTTAAAAAATGGATAAAGCTGGTAGGACAGAGATGGAGAGAATCTGTTGAAAGGCATGGTATGAAGTAGATTGGAGGATCTAGAGCAGTTCCAAAAACTTAGCCTTTTCTCTCTTAGCACTCACCAAAATATATACACACCTATTGGTGAGATGATTTGATTAACTTATATCCCTCCCTGAGGAAATGATAAGCACCTTTTCGTTCATGCCAGCATGCCTGGCATAAAACTGGACAAACGAATGTCTGAAGTAAACAAATACGATTAATTAATGAACAAATGCATGCATGAACACATGAATAGCTGCAGAGACTAGGGGAAGGCTGTAGCCCAAGACCAGAAAAGACGGCATGATGATGAGCTTTCAGTCGATTGACTCAGGTAAAAACAGTTTTCTTGGCCATGAGGCTCGTTAGGCTGCAGGTTCAAGGGAGAGCCCTGATATGTTCTCCTTGGGACTAAGAGGGGCAGGCATAGGGGTAACATGAAGCCAGAAGTTACACTCAGATCTGGGAGGAGGATGAGAAGGCACCTGATTCTATCTGAAACTTGTGAGTAGGGATACCCGTCTCCAGAGAGTCACAGTGGAGTCTGTAACTTCAGAAAGTCGATGATCTTGGAGAGGATGAAAGAAGACTGAGCTCATAATTGGCTGGGTTTCTCCAGTCTGGCTGAATTCATGTGATTAAGAAGAAAAACAAAAGGAGGAAAAAGAGATAAAAGAAAATAAATGTGGGTGGAAGATAATACTTTTTTTTCTGAAATTCCTGGACTAATACTTTAAGGATGAAAATAAATCAGGTTCTAGTTTTTAAGGATTTAGAGAATAGTTCTCCTAACCAGTTGGCTTTTGTTTTGTTTCATTTATTTTTATTATAATGGACCCCACATTGCTATTGTGCTTATTATCAGAAGTATTGGTGGAAATTCTTAAAAATATTTTTTCCAAGTCCTATCTTGCATAGATGGATGTCGCTAGGGGTTTTCCTTTATTATTTTAGGGTGGTTTTTTGTTTCATATATTCACTACTAGAGCACTTGGAGCTGAGTATTAAGCCCACATTTAGTAAACTGTTCAAAAGCTTTTTAGTATCGATCTCATCCATTGAACCTCTTTTCCCTTTGTTTGTTTATACATTTCATACATGGTGTAGTGTGTACCCTAGTAAAGTACTTCAAATCCTTTTGGAAAAGTAGTAAGACATAAATAAATATAAAAGACAAGGTCCATTTCTCATAGACGTTTGTCTTTCGATCAAGTCAGGGAAGACTCTGGAGCCAGATTATTGAACTCAAATCTGGGCCCTGCAGTGTCAGATCTGTGAGACTGAGACTATGGCTTTTAAGTTTGGGGGTGTCAGTTTCCACATCAGTGAAATGGGAATAAATAATAAGGTCATCTTGAGAATTAAATTAGTTACTATTAATATGTGTACATCAGAACTGTGTCTGAGATATATCAATATAATTGTTGTGCTATATTACACATAAGCACCACTTACTACTGGTGCTGAACTTCCATATACTGAGCAGAATACGGCTTGTGTTTAGAAATCATGTCCAAGGAATCACACAGTTTGGGAAGAGCAGAGAGTTGGTTGAGAATTCAATTCAAAGGGACTTTACCTAGCTGAAAATATTTTACATGCTAAAAATAAAAGCCTTAAGTCTCCCAAGTTTAAGTGATTTGCCCAGACCCACATCAAGGTGGCATGTGAGGGAGTGGCCCCAGGTACATAAGCAGCAGATCTGTCCCAAAATCAGGAATATAGCCTGAGAGAAAGAGCTCTGAATTCCAGACCTGACCCTGTCCCCAAGCCCAGGAATCATGGGAAATTCACTGCCCTTCTCTAGCTCCAACTGGGGAAAAAGCATTAAACCATTTTCCAAGGTAATTCTCGTCGTTACTGTTCTCTTTGGGACTATGCCTGGAACTAAACTGGAAACATTCACAATATGGTGGAAATAGAGCTTCATAAAGTCAGAACAGAAGATTTACCATTTCCTACATGCAGCCTTGGACCCTCCTCTGTACTCCTGCCCAATCTTTCCAAGACAGAAATCCCTTTGAAGTTATTTTGACTCTGTTGATTAAGGAATCAGTTGTTCTAATCCCTTCAATTTTGATCTCCACCCAGTCCAGATAGTTTCCAACAGATGAAAGCTCCATTCTACAGTCCCCGACCGTGCCGGATGCTGCCAGGAGAGCATGCTGCCCCACTAGCCAAGCCACTTCTGCTTAGCAAAACTAGTGGCAAACTTCAGGATGGTGGTCCAAAGCCACCACCATCTCTACTCTAAAGTCAAGTCATTAATTCATATTTGTGGGGCCCTTCTAAGTGTCAGGCATTGTAGTAGGCACATAGGAAACTTAAAGTCTAGCACACATAAATAGTCATTAGTCATAGAATCATGCCAATATGAATTTTAAAAAGCACACTTACAACCATCATAAGAAAGAAAATGCTTGTAGTACTATGCAAATAGGGTACAGTGTGGGACTTTTGGTCATTGGTCTAGAAGCTGAAGAAGTATTACCTATATCATAGGGGGTGGGTTTAAGACTGGGGAACTGGGGCCAGGGAGGTGCAGCCACTGGTGCAGAAGCCATTGGTGTGAATAGGAACCCTGAGGCATAGGGAAAGACATGCACTCCGGGTCAAATCTAAGAAACAGTTTTCTCAGTCATGTAAAGACTTAAGTCTCAGGTGGTCAGGCACCGTGGCTCACACCTGTAATCCTAGTACTCTGGGAGGCGGAGGCAGGTGGATTGCTTGAGCCAGAGAGAGACCTCATCTCCAAAGATAGCCAGGAGTTGTGGGAGGCACCTGTAGTCCCAGCTACCTGGTAGGCTAAGCCAAGAGAATTGCTTAAGCCCAAGAGTTTGCGGTTGCTGTGAGCTGTGATGCCACAGCACTCTACTGAGGGTGACAAAGTGAAACTCTGTCTCAAAAAAGAAAAAAAAGACTTACGTCTCCCTCTACATCTCTTCCCACATTTTACTCAGAACATGCAAGGAAATAGCCATGTGGTTTGGTTCCTCTGACTTTGAAATGCATGAAGCCACAGCCAGAAAGTTTAACCAAAGCTATTCATAATGACTCTTTCCAAATGCTCTTCCATTTCCTACTAACAAATCTACTTCGATGATGCAGTTACCATCATCATTAACCTACGATAATACAATCATACCCACACCCATTTCCACAAATTGCTTTTTTTCCAGATGGTATATTTTTTAGTAGAAATGGCTCAGGATATTACCTGCTGTTAGTGAATATCTCATACCATATTGTGTCTTCTGGGAAGAATTTTTGCCAGGAAAACCAATATTGTGATTCTATTTTTTCCCCCCAAATTAAAGAGCAACAGACGTAAGACTTAAATGAAACATTTATATATAATTTTCATATATTATTTTATATATGTTTGTATAAGAAAAATGCTACATTAGCAAATGTAGTGTTTTCGTTCATTAGCAAATGAGGAAAATTTTGGAAGAAATAATAATTCTCTAATTATACCAACTTGAGAAACTCACTGTTGACATAATGATAGGATGGGTGAAGTTTTTCATTTTCTTTCTATTATAAACATGTTTCCTTAGATTATGAAATGAAGTTACAGAGAGCATGCCACAAGATGAAACCAGAGCTGTAATATTTTCCCCTGAAATAACAACCTGATTGTAAATGTCACCATCTTCTTTTAAAGTTGTGAAACCAAAGATAAAATAATAAAGTGGAGATAATAGGAAAAAATGGGGTGCATTCCCATTTGCACAAGAACACTGATAACGGGTAGACACAATAGGTAAGGTTTTAAAAATTGAACATAATTATGGTATAATGGCCTACATTTTCAGTTATGTTGTGAAAATTAGGGTTATACCATTCCAGGTCCACAGGAGAGACTGGTACATTTAATTAAATGGCAGTGCATGAAATAACACATTGGTAATAATGAAAGTGTTTGTAAAACAGTCGAAGATTCGATTGTTCAGATCCAGCTGTGCTCAGTATAGTTTGAGTCTGGTGTTTTTTAT
Organism: Galagoides demidoff; assembly: GCA_963574575.1. Lineage (NCBI taxonomy): Eukaryota > Metazoa > Chordata > Mammalia > Primates > Galagidae > Galagoides > Galagoides demidoff. The sequence goes on from CAUYQV010096931.1 coordinate 15,336, forward strand.
TTTTTATTTTTTTGTCATGTGTATGTTCTTCTAATTATTTGAACAGTGTCTATGGAGCACCCTGGTTCTCCTAGATTTCTTGATTCACGATAGATTCTACATTTCCACTATTAACTTTGCTGGATGAGAAATTGATGTTTTAGGGAAAGAAAGAATGATGTGTATAAAACAGGTATACTCCAAATAATTTAGAGATAATCTCTGTTGCATCGCAGAAGGTGCCCTCCATACAAAGACTTGGGAGAAGTGTCTTAAATCCCATCTGGCTTTGTGCAAGATGGGAGAAATGAGTCTCTCTCATTTGCACTGTTCTTATCGGAAAAATGTTTTAACACCACCTGCTGTTAAAATAGGTGATACATAAAGATGCTTAAGACATTCCTTGGCTTACTAGTTCTTTCTTCTCCTTCTTTCTGGAGGAATGAAAGCTTTGAAGTAGGCTCCAAGGTATAATTTATTTTTCCCTCCACTATAAAATAAGGATAAGAATAGTTCCCTACACATATGGTTTTTGTGAAGTACAAAATTAGAAAATGACACTAAAAAGCTTAATCTGATACATGGTAAGCACTCGATAGATGTTCACATCTGTTTTTATCTCATTTAAATCTTTCATGATTCTGGCTCAACATTCAGATTCTCAATATGGGTAGAGGAAGAGATGATTCAAATGTATTTTCTGATTAGACAGTGAGTGCCAGGGAAGAGCCAAAAAGAACCAAGAAAATGGTATAGGGGAAGTTAAGCATTATGACTGCCTGGGAAGGGGCTGTAATGGGAACGACCCATTCTGGGGGTGTCCCTAGGGTGTCCCTCCACCTGTGTGTGGAGTGAGGCTATGAAAATTTGCCCTTCGGCAGCCAGACATATAGAGACCCACTGTTCTCTGTTCTGAGGTGGACACTTCCCATCTGCTGGAGAAGTTGGAAACCCAACCTAGGAGACTGTTTCAGGGTGGAGGAAAACTCTAGAGTGTCTATGGAGCATGTAGGGACATGACAGGCTTTGGAATTAGGGTCCCAGGTTCAGACCTAGCTGCGTTTCCTAGTCACTGTGGGCTCCAGTCAACTGCCTTCAGCTTTTTCAAAAACAACTCTTCACCCATAGTAAGTGAATATATAGTAATAACTTCAACTGCATAAGACTTCGTCGGATTAAATGAGCTGATGTATTTAGAGTGTCATACACCTAGTATATATGTGCTCAAAAGTATCAGATCTTATTATTTTGGTTCCCTCCAAACCCTCTTCTCTCTTTAACCCTCACCCCCAGCTTCTGCTCATGGTGGACCCCAAAGGGACAGTGAGTAATTAGCATGCACCTGTCTCTCCAGAAACAAATCCAGGGAGGGCTTTCAGAAGTATTTTTCCTGAGTTTCTTTTCTAGAATACTCCGAGCCTATAAAGAAAGCCTAGAACATATTACTCCAAATCCCATATTTTAAATGCTTAAATATCTCCTGAGAGAGCCAGCATTGGAGATCAGCTCTTACACGGTACCAGTTGGGTTTGCCTAAAAACAAAGAGATGAATTTTTGTACTACCAAAATTATTAAGTGGAAAGGAATTGCAAAGCTCATTAATTTTTCAGAGGAAAAAAAGAAAGAAATAGTTTACCAAGTCCTCCGACGGGAGCCCACTTTGGCAACAAAGGCAATTTATAAAAAGGAATCTTTAATCAAAATATAATAAAGTCTGACCTTTAAAAGAAAGAATTGAATAATCAGTCTGGAAAATAATTTTTGGTAATAAATTCTCCCAGCTGCACAGAAGTTCCTTGGTTGCAGGCCAACTGAACGCTGGTATTGGCTTATCACATACCAAGTGGTGTTAAAGGTGTCTTTAATTTATCCTATTAGGGTGCATGTGAATTTGTCTAAAGGTTGAATACAAATGTCTTAACACAAGAATTATGAGAAAGACATGATGGCTATGTTAGCCAGTTGGATGAGAATTTTCCAAACTGCACATGGAAGCAACACACTGTATCCTATGATAGAATTAATGTACACAATTATGATCTAATAAAAAAAAAGATAAAAAAATAAAATAAATGCTGTAAAAGACGTTCCTCCACAGAGAGGTGGAGGAACAGGATCCTTCCCTGCGGTGCAGAGGCAGACGTAACCACAGGACCTGGGTCTGCAGACGCAGCAACAACACACCACAGTCCCTGCCTCATTGGCAAATCCCGAAATCTGGCCTCATTGGCAAATCCCAAAATCTGGCCTTTAAAGCCTCTTTTCTGTGCAGTGTGGAGATTGTAGCTGGATCACGCTGTGCTGCCTGGAAAACCCCAAGGGCACATGGAGGGGAACTGTGAGTCCCGGCTCAGACCAAAGTCCTTGGCTCTGTCTGGAAACTTCACCTCAAAGAGTTGGCTAATGTGACACACAGAAAAGGGTCATCCTGCCCGCTTCAAACTGCCTTATTTCTTTCCTTCTCCAATTGCTTTCCCCTCAAAACCTCATTTTCCTCAGCAGAAAACCTAAATCAGTGATTGCCAGACACCAGCACCGTAAAAGGAAGCGACTCTAATAGAAACACAAGAAGAGAAAGGGCAAGTTGGAGGACATTTCATGTCCTTGTAACGCATGTGTATTTAAGAACCATATTAATTTTATTTCACAAAGAATTTTTGAAAATTAAATAAAAATAGGCTACAGAGAAACAGTCTGTTCTGTCCTTGATAACCCAGTCCCAATCCTGGCTGTCCCCAATGGAGCAGGAATAGGAAAGTATTGAATTTGGAATCAAAATGACTTAGAGCCAAGCCCTGCCCTGCCCCACTAGGCTACCACCCCTGAAGCAACACTCAACCAAGATCTGCCCTATCCCTCTGAGCTGAATTGTGTTCCCACCCACCCAAATTCATACGTTAAGTCCTAAGCCACAATGTCTCAGAAAGTGACCTTATCATTGTTGCAAATGTAATTACTTAAGGCAAGGTCCTGATCCAGTATGTCTGGTGTCCTTATAAAAGGGGAGAATTTGAGACAGACAGATCTCTCTCTCTCTCTCTCTCTCTCTCTCACACACACACACACACACACACACGCGCACGCACGCACACACCCCTATGTGAAGGGGAAAGCAAAGACTAGACTGATCAGAAACAGCTGAGAAACACAACAGATTGCCAGCGGATCACCAATCCAGGAGGAAAGTTTGGAGCAGAATTCTCACAGCTTCACAAAGAACCAATCCCCCCCGGCCCCTTGAGCTCAGCCTCTAGCTTTTAGAACTGAGACACTAAGTTTCTGTTTTTTAATCCCCCCATTTTGTGCTACTTTGTTACAGCAAATATATAACACCCGACAGAGCTGTTCACACCCAACATGCAGAACAGGCAGGGTCAGGTGCGGGCCTCACCCTCTGGCTGTGCAGACCATCACAGCAGCCACTGGTCATGTGCCGCTATTGGCAGTTGACTTTCCAGAGTGTGAAATATGTGTAGAATTTCACACTTAATGCAACAAGATTAACATGTCTCATTAATACATTTTATATTGATCATATGTCATCATCTATTTCTTTTTAACTTTGAATGAGGTAAGAGGATTTGGAGCCCCCAGGGCAGGAGGAGCATTGTGTAAGGTAGCTGTGGGGACTGTCTTCATACACGTTTGGGAGCCTAGGAGGGGGAGTGGAAGAAGCTAAGAGAGGCCTCTTACGTGAGGACGGGAGCAAGGCATGCAAGGCTCCTGGGTCTGGCACTTCGGGGAAGTGGGAAAGAACCCTTCAGGCTATTAACCAGGGCCCTGTGGAGGAGTGAGAGGAGAAAGGAGAAACTGTAAGCCCTAATAACGGTTGCGCTGTCTGCAGCCCCTTGCCCCTAAGGCACCAGCCCTGGCTAAATACCTGGAGTGTATTCACTCCTTCCTTCATTCATCCTCATTGCAGTTCTGTGAGTTAGGCACCATCATCTCCATTTTAGAGACAAAGAAATTGAGACCCAAGATGTTAAGTGTTTTTCTCAAGGTCACTAGACTCAGAGTTTAAAACTCAGCCTGGAAGAGCAGGTGAGAGCCAGCTTGTGAAAGAATTTGTAGATCATAATGAAATACAAGATTGAGAAAGAAGGGCAGGGAGGGAGAAAGAATGGTGATTGGTTTCTCTTGAAGACAGTAAGAAGGCCATGAAGGATTTGAAGCCAAAGCCTGGGATAATCAAGTTTGAGTTTTAAAGCCTCAGGAACTCTGTAGGCTACGAAGAGTGGTGAGGATGGAGGTTGTGTGTTCAGGATCTTTGCCCAGAAATCAAAGAGTAATTCAGAGAGGTTCCTGTTCCTAAAACCTTCAAAGGATGGATCACTCTTAGGGAGCATTTTTTCAGACAAAAGACAAGTGTCCCATGTGGGACAAGTGTCCCACTTCTCATGGAAGTGATGGGAGGGCACAGAGCTGGTCCACCTGCAACTGACTGGAAGGAAAGGCAGGGTCCTTTCCTCACTTCTTAAGGACATGCTGTTGTTTGACATAGGTCGGTCCCCACCGTGACACTTCCAGGCCTAGGAAGCCTGGGTGAATGGGGAGATTGAAACAGAAGCAGTGATGAAACTCTGCCTCAGAACTCCACTTCAGGGAATGAGCGTGACCCTGGGTTTTCTGGCATGGACCTCAGAAAGCTCATCCCTGGGGTCCCCAAGAATGGATTTGTCTCATTTTCTGAGGCTGCCTACTGTGTGGAATATTTCCCGTGAGAGTAGCAGAAGAAATATCAGTCAAGAAACAATGAGTTTGATTCTTTAAAGAGCAACTTTCCTTAAAACTGCAGTGAGATGAGTCAAAGCTCACAGTAGTTTTGATTCTGAGGCTAACGATCAAGCAACCACTGGCTTTTCCCTAGAGTATGTCGTTAGAGCCATCAGTGGCCCCAGACCCCCTGGGGGCCTAGCTGTTCTCTTTGTGAAGCAGGTGGCATAGAGGAGCATACAGCGCTAACCCATCTGCGCTTCTGAGCCTGAGTTCCGCTCCTGTCGCTCACTAGCAGTTCATCCTCCGGCAAAGGTCTTCAGTCTTTTCAGCCAGAGACACCATCCCTCACAGACTTCAGGACCACGCGTGGCATAGCACGTGTGTCTAAAGTTAAATCCCTCCTTCCCTTTTCCTGTTTCCTCAAGCACAGATCATGTGGTCATGCAACAATGTAAGAGGAAACGAGATCAAGATGTGCTCACACTCGGACAGTCAGTATCAACCAGAAAACTCTGAAAATATACCTAGTAACTGAGGTATGGGTGAAAGTCAGGCTTGCTATTTTTAAGGTGAATTGTGAGAAAAATGAACCCTCTTGGCAGATAATTGCACAAAGCACCTTTCGGGGCTGAGGGACGCACAAGTTTCCCCTCTCTGGTCTGATGCGGCCTCCCGGCTCCTCTCCCCAAGGCACAGACTTCCCTAGAGCAGCCCGAGCTGACTTCCAATGGCCACTTGGTCTTGTTCACTGTGGACAGGGCACAAGCTGCGTGGGACTCCAGTATCTTTGGTACCTTGTACCTCATTCAGATTGGGCTAACAAAACAGCAGACTGGTAGGGGCAATCAGCCACAGCTATACTCACAGACCTACAAAACGCAAACTATTGAACTTTAAATAGACAACCGACTACTATAAATAATTGTTTTAATTTACTGCATGACCTTTATATATCACTGAGCTTCTTAAGGTGATCTACAATAATTCTGTGTCTTGATAATTTAAGAAGAAAAAAAAGGAGCAGCAAAAACTATTAAAGCTTCATGTTCAAAAAATAATTTGAATGATTTCAGTAGCTCTGTTTTTATGACAAAGAGGAGGACTTAAGTTGTTTGCTTTGTTTTTTGGTTCAGAAAACTAAATATTTATACTAACTGAGGGGAAAGACGTATTTAAATGACGGATATTGTAAAAGAAGAGGTATTTTACTACTTTTAAGGCTCTGAATCCTAGAACTGCAAGAACCATCTGTTGCTTAATGGAGAACCTGCTTTAATAAATAAAGAAGAATGGCTCGGAACTGGCACATCGAAGCTGCAATTTCAGTTATGCCAGCTTCTATTTAAGCCAAAATTCTATCTATCTAGGCCCCAATTAAGATACCCATAATAGCATCTGCATGAAGATAACCCAAATATGAGCACAATGAAATTTGTTAGATTTTGTCTTCTGTGACAAATTGTTATCAGAACCACTATGTTCAGACCTACAGTGAGCCTTAGTCTTCCTTGATCCCAAATTTACATTAAAAAATGACCACGGATGGATACAGTATTCAGCAGAGCTTCTATAGTTGATCTCCTTGCTACACTGACCACCTCCTGAAGTGACCTAGTTTCATAGACTGGACGTGCACCCCGTGTACATATCAGTACGGTCAGCCCAGGTCCTTATGCTGTCCACCTCTGCGTGTTGACCATTTTCTTGGGTGGTCAACTTCCAGAGGTTCTACTGTGTTGTTATTATCAGCATATTTTATGACAGTTCTCTCGAACTTACTCCTCCTCTCTCCCTGACACTTTGCATCCTTCTGACCAGCATCTCCTCAGCCCCTGGTAACCACCACTCTTCTCTCCACTTCTGTGATTCAGCTGTTTTAGATTCCACATAAAACGGGGTGACAAACTATCTGTCTTTCTGTGCGTGGCTTATTTTACTTAGCACGATGCCCTCCAGGTTCATCATGTTATTGCAAATGACAAGATTTCCTTCTGTTCTAAGGCCGAATAACGTTCTCGGGTTTATACACAGCCCATTTTCTTCGTCCAGCCTTCCGCTGAGGGACACGTAGGTTGACTGCGTGTCCTTGCCGTTGTGGGTGATGCTGCAGTAACGATGGGTGTGCGGGTGTCCCTCTGACATACTCGTTTCCCATATGCCCAGTAGGAGAATTGCTGCATCATAGGTAGCTCTGTTTTTAATTTTCTGAGGAACCTCTCCACCGGGTTCCTTAATGGCCGTGATAAGTTACTGCACGTCCCCTCCATAAACGTGCAAGCGTTCCCTTTTCTCTGCATCCTCACCAACCCTTGTTATCTTTTTGGTAACAGCCCTTCTATGATAATAGTTTCACGGTGCTATCACATTGGGGGTTTAATTTCCTGAAAATTGCTAAGAGAGTAGATTTTCGTTGTTCTCAACACAAAATGAGGAGTGAGGTAATGAATATATCAATCAGCTTGATTTAGCCATTCAACAATGCATACAGATTTCAGCATATCTTGCTTTATACTATATATATATATATATCATTTTTATTTTTCCATTGAAATGGGGAGGAAGAGACCATGAAACACAGGCAACTTTTAGCTATTTATTGCAAGTGTGTATTTCCTTACCTGTATCAATGTTTGCTTTAAGCTTTATCCCTAAATAACGTTCTGGAATAACAACTAGGGCCATTTAATGACAGGTCAGCTTCCAAGAAGTCTGGTGTTATTCCACAAATCTCAGGACATTTACAAATGACCTAATCTAGCTTCAATATATGTTTAGATAAAAGGAAGAAAACATTCTTTTTAAGAATAAATTATGGGGGGCGCCTATGTCTCAGTGAGTAGAGCGCCAGCCCCATGTACCAAGGGTGGTGGATTGGAACCCAGCCCCGGCCAAACTGCAACAAAAAAATAGCCAGGTGTTGTGGCAGTCACCTGTAGTCCTAGCTACTTGGGAGGCTGAGGCAAAAGAATCACCTAAGCCCAAGAACTGGAGGTTGCTGTGAGCTCTGACACCACAGCACTCTACCAAGGGTGACAAAGTGAGACTCTTTCTCTAAAAAAAAAAAAAGAAAGAAAAGAAAAGAAGAAGAATAAAATTGTTAACAAACCTATAAACATTAAAGTATTGGTCAATATTGCTAATGTATCATGAAGGGGTTGAACACATATATAATACTTTAGTAACTCCATTTTGGGATTGTATGAGTACCTCCTTATAGTAGCCTCTAAGCCAAGCTATTGAAAACTCAGTAGTGGCTTGAGAATGGTTTTAAATGAAAGCCATACATTTCCAAAGCAAAATGTATTCAGATTCTTTTTGAAGATCCAGTTCTGGGTGCATAAGCAAAAACCAAGACAATCTTAGGGGGGCATTCTAAGAGAAACATTTCCCTGGATCCCTCCATGAACATCAGCTTTGCTCAAGTGTATGAGACCACGTCTTTGACTGATTTTCAGCAAAATAGGGTTTACTTGCAAATGTCCAAAATAAGATGGCTTAGATTTTTCTTCCTCTTAGCAATTTTCCTTTATCCATCCAGATGTTTTTCTTTCTGAGCTTGGGTTTAAGCATCACACAGGGTTTTCTTCTGGCGACTATTATCAGTTGGCAGCTCTTCAGGAGGGGCAGCCAAAGTTCTTCAGATGAACGATGTAGCCCATAATATTATTCCAAGAGCCAAATCTTGGCATCCTGAAAGCATCTTGAAAATAAGAGTTTGGTGAGTCACCTCTGGCAATCATGAGGGCCTTCACTCTCATTCTAGATTAGTTTAAGGTATATCTGGAAGATGGAAAGACAGCACAATTTTGGAATACTTGAGAAACATGAAGCTATGAAGAATTAGATCATCACCACGTCCACGTCCATATGACTGGGGAAAAAAAAAACCCAAAATGAGGAATTTAGGATAATCTTCCACAGTTTTAACTAATTTTGATTCAATGGATCACGAACCAAAATACATAATCTAGGATTCGGAGCACATATGCTCTTTCTTTCTAAATTCTGAGAAAGTCTGAAATATGTCATGTAAATATAAAACAGTTAAGGCCAAAAAAAAAAAAAAGGAGAGAAAGAGAGAGAAGATAGAAAGAATAGAAGCAGAGAAGGAGAAATGGGGAAAAGCAGAGGAGAACCAAGAGGAAAAACATGTCTTCTAATGTATGAACTTGGAAAAGAACCAGCTGAATTCGTGTGCTTCATATTGTCACAAACTAACAACCCTCTCCCTGAAGATCTTCTCTCTTTTCTCTTTCAGTGACAGAAATGAATAGAAATAAATTTACGAATGACAGGAGGGCTGTAATCTGCTTAAATGCAGGTGTCTTAAAATACATCATCTGTCTCCTTCCTTGGGATAATGTTTGCTCCATTTAATTGTGTGGCTTTGAGCACCAAACACTGTTTCTCTATCTATAAGCAGCTGTAATTTTTTGGAATTGGGTAAGGGCAGTGTTTTTCTCCATTTGCTCATCTTTGAAGAGACTGGGAAGGGAAGTCACTAGGATACTTCCTGCATTCCAGGATTCTGTCTTAAAAATCACAAATCAAAGATTCACATGTGATTTTTCCTTCTGTCTGTCTCCCCCTCCATCCTCCCAGCCAGCTAACAGAAGTCAGGCTTCTCCTGGGGGCCTGTGTCTGCCACAGGAGCTGGGGATAAAACAGGAACAAAAGACACAAAGTGCCCATCTTAAAGAGGCTTACACCCCAGAGGTTTAAACAGACATGTTCATATTTACACAACTAACTACATAATTAAAAACGCCAATGAATGACATGAATTAAAAACACAGGATGATGCAGAATCCTGTAACAGAAGGACTTGATTTAGAGTTTTAACATGTCCTGAGAAAAACAAAACGGATGAATCAGGCATCTTGCTTGTACAGAGGTAGAGAATCTTGCCCTGTGCTCATAGCCAGGGACATACTTGAGCAAAACTTCATAGAACGTTATTTGTCCTCAAAGAAACCTACTTGGACCTCTGCTTTTAATACTGTTGCTGTTAAAAACACTTCAAAAATGAATAGCAAAGAACATTTATTTATAATGGTTTAGTGTGCAAATTTAAAATAAGCTAGAAGGTTTCAAGAGGAATGGAAATGAAAAATTCAAAGGAGGTGGTGCTTGCCCAGAGCAACAGTCCTGGACCAGAAGTCAGAGGGTTCTAGTCTCATCAGACATGTCCTGGCTACCAAGGCCAAGAGATATACAGAGTTCTTCCTAGAAACCTTGTCAGTTGACGTACATGAAAATGCTCTGTGAGGACTAACACAGGAACTATAGTAGAGAGAGAGAGACACTACCACACATTAAAAAGTGATAATTCAAAGCTGAATTATCCCTCTGAATTAGGATTGCCATCCCAAAAGACTTCATTAGCTAAATGAAAGATAGCACTGTGTGTTTACCTTTAAATTGCATACCAATCATCCCAAGAAAAACCTTCTATCCATACTCTCAGTGCTAATTCTGTGGCCCCTCACACTTAGTAACATGAAAAAATACAATGACCAAATGCTTGTGCAATAAATAAGCATGTGTGCAGTCAGGATGCAACTTAACTTTTACTCAGGAAAATGACATTTTTTTGAGATATGTGCTGGTTGATTTTTCTTTTTTTTCCCTTCTTCCTACATTAAGGCGAGTCGAGCGACTGAGATTGGGAAAATTTCAACTTTTAGCCTTTCAACAGGAAGAGTTAGCTTGTAATTCCCCCTTGAGGTCAGCTCTTTCAGAGCACCTCCATTCTCACTCTAAAAGCCTTTGTGTTTGCTACCCACTCCATGAAGGGCATTGCTCAAAACACACAGACTCCACGGCCGCCCACCTTGCTTGATCCATGGGGTTGTTCTGAGATATCATAGCCTGGAGGAGACAATTTTTATCCACTTCTGTCAGAAGAAAAATCGCCATGTATACCTTTTAGGATTTTAGCACAGGGTCTCTTGAGATGTGCACGGGATTTTCGTAAAGACTCTACACTGAAGTAAGTCTAGTCCACCAGATAACTATTTCACCTACTAATGTGCCACTATCTCAGCTAAGGGGCACACAGAAATAAAAAACCAACTGAGCGTTTACAAATACAACAAGATTTTGAAATGCAATCAAGGAATGGCCAACTTTAAGAATATTTTTAGATCAAACTGTCCAATGGCTTGATCTGTTTTGTTCTTCAGGTTTTCACTGCTTAGAAAATGAAGAGACATCAATTATGAAACTCCTCTGCTTTATTAACGCAAACATATTTTTATTAAAGAATGAATGCATTTATGCTAAAGAACAGTTTACATATGTGGTAAAGCGACAAGCATATCTTCAAGAGGTGAGTCTTCCTCAGTTTGACCTCATGCTCTTCTACATGCCTGAAAACTGGACCCACCACACGTGGGAGGCACACGTACACACACACACAAACGCATACACTGACACACAGATACGAGGACCAAAATGCTGACACTGTCGCGTTCCAGATGGGATCAGCTCTCATTTAAGGCTTCTGAGGTGCCCCAGTGACCCTAATACTACCAGGATTAAAAACAGACTTCCTTAAAGGAGCAGAATCACCTAGAAAAGGTGTCATCTGTTCGTGGTCTTCAGTGTATGTGTTTGAACCAACATTTTCAATTTCATTGCATTTTGATTCATTGCTTTTATAATATTTAAAGGTCCAGGAAACTGGGAAATCTCAGGATTTCTTAGTGAGAACTTCTCATTGAAAATAACAACAACAACAAGAAAAAAAGAAGAACCAGGCAACTCTGATGCTAGGATATCACCAATTTTAAGATAACGAGATAAGATTTCCCTTTAGGTTAAGGTGGACATGGGTTCTCTACACAAGCCAAGTTTATCTAACTCATTCCCTCGTTAAGTGCAATGTTGAAGGATGCCTTGGTGATGTCAAATCAGTTTTGAATCTTGCCATGAAGGATGCGTCAGACAGGACCATTAATTAAATAAGTTACCGTTCTTTAAGTCAGAGCTGACAAGAAACAGGACAGCCTGTGTGAAGTTTCTTCACTTGTTGTTTATCCCTCCCTCATTTCCAGAGCTTCTGTTGTGGTGGTGGTTGTTTTAAGCTCCTGGTTGGTTGGTTTTTTGACGGTTTGTTTCATTTGCTTGGTTATTTTCTTCCCTTTCGGTGTCCTGCAGTGTATGTTGAGGTGCTAACCCACTAGGGATGTTAGAAGGAGCAAAGAGGGTGGCTGGGGCCGGAGGAGGGAAGAGGTTATTAGTAGCTGCAAGTATTCTAAGAAAATAGATGAAGTAAATACAATAAGAGGGTACTACTTGATATATTTATGTAAATAAAAGCATTATCTTTAACTGTGAATTAACTGCCAACTACCAGGTTGTTAGTTGTAAAGCTCAGTGAAGGCTGTGCTGATTTGCATATGGAGGAGGGAATCTGAAACGTGCCAAGGGAAGGGGAGCTCTCTGGGTCATCCCCACCCCACTTGTCCTTCAAGCCTGAGGGCAGGACACAGGACAGCATCTGTCCCCCCTCTGCCCCCTGCCCCAGAGAGCTGACAGGTGCCTCTACCATTCTCGTTGGATTTCATAAGGCAGATTGGAGCAGTCCATCCAAGAACAGCCACAGAGTGTTTGCCTGAGAGGAGTTAAAACTGGCACAGAGCTCTCCCAGAGAGGCATCAGAAAATGAGAAGAAACCCTAAGAAGAGAGTCTAGAACCTTCCTCTCCCTCCACACTCCCACCCTCCTCACAGTCACAGCAGCAGCAGATTTCAATGGAACGTAATTACTTTAATGATACATTTCTTTAGATTTAGAATTCATCTTCTGAATTTAAAAAGCTTGGTCAGCCAATAGTTTGGCAGTCTTTTCATCCCAAATTTGAATGGTTGCTTACTCATCCGTCATCTTCAATTCCTTGACCGATGCCGCCGTCACTGACGCGCGTTGAGTTCCTTCAGCCGTCGTCAGATTCCAATTCCTGGGAGACCTCCTCGGACGAGCTGTTCCTGTGGATCCGCCCGTCGCTCTTCATACTGTGGAAAGTCTTCCTGAAGGCCTCCATCATGGCGTGGGCCAGCTTCTTGGCCTCCAGCTTGCTCTCACACTCCACCGCGTGGCAGTCCATCTGGTAGGACAGGTCGTCGTTGATCTCCCTGTACACCCAGGCGAAGATGTTGGGGCTCACGTTGTGGTCGGCGGTGCAGTAGGCGATGCGGGCCACCTGGAAGGTATCCATGTGCACCGTGGCCTCCCCTTTGTGGTCAAGGTGATGGAGCCACACCTGGAAGGGTCGGATCTCCAGGAGGGCGTTGGCCGGAAAGACGTCTTCTCGGGCTAGCGTGTGCTTCTTCCAGAGCTCAATGACTGGCTTCTCTGTGCAGCCCGACAAAAACTGCATGCCCGTGGTGGAGACTTTCCCCAGGTAGGTAACCTGCAGGTACAAGACAGGGGGAGAAAAAAAGGACGCCGTCAGCAGTGCATTCTCAAATAGTCACAGTGCCGCACTGGGAAGGGCAAGAGGCCGCTTTTCTTGTTCCCTGAAAGAAAAACTGCTATCAGAATTTCTACCTTCTTCCCCTAACAAGTTGCCTACTTAGCAAATGTATTGACATTCTTTAAGGAAACTTGGGTTTTTAAAAATTCTCATTTCTAGAGAACTCCTCTGTTAAACTCCCATTCAAATGACTGAGCGTGATCTTTTTACATAACTTGGCACTTCTTTAAACTCATAAAGTCACTTGAAGTTTATTTTCAGCCAAACACACCAGAATTTAATAATACGAAGGAATCAAAAGGACGCTGCATCTGAAAAACAAAGTCTTTATTAAACTTATCTCCTCGCCTGGTTCTCGTCCCAAATCTTACAATGTTTGATTTCACTTAGGCTGCTTGCTTCTAATGCCAAGGACGCAGAAACTGTTCTATTTAAATTATGGCCTAAAACATGATTGGTTTCCTTCCCTAATTTTTTTAAAAAAATATATATAGCAGTGCCCAGTTATTTTTCAACCTGAACAGTGTTTTAAGTGATGAGCATCTGGTTATGTGATAATAAATGAAAGATATACAGATGGGTTAAGACTAGAATGTTGGCTTATCACACAGCCAGATAGGAAGTACTAAATGGAAAAAAAAAAAAGATTTCCAAATGATTTAAATATTGTCTTTTTAAAAACTTGTTTCTGATATAACTAGAAGAGATTTTCATTCTTTCTTTTTTTTAATCCATCAGAATGAATAGAAATTCTACTAATGGGAAATAAGGATTATGGAAATGCATAAAACATAAGAAATCCTCTAAGGAGTAACAAAAAATAGTTTGTAAAACAAGTGGCATGTATATAAACAGGGGAGAACCTCCATAGCCGACCACCTCAAGTTGACCGAGTTTTCACAGACTAAGCATGCACCACATGGACGTGTCAGTACAGTAAGCCCGGGTCCTTCTGTTGGCCACTTCCACAAGCTGACCAGTTTGGTGGTCAACTTACAGAGGTTCCTACTGTACTAAGATTATCAGAAGAGAAAGACCAGAAAAAGGTTCATGGAAGCAGGAGAGCTGAAGAGGACATTTGGCCACAGTGATTCCAGATCAATGTGCATTTTCAGTGGGACCAGAAAGGCCACACGGGCAAAGCGTAGGAAATGTGTTAAGGGCTATTGCACCTTTCTGTGCTTTGGGCATCTCCCAAACAAGGGTTAATTGAGTAGTTCCTTTAAAAAGATGACTTCTTTAGAAAAGGGGTACAAACGCAGTCAATTGTAGAAATATTTATTGGAACCTATTAAACACAACGACAGTGAGCCTGGTTAGCATGCGGTAGAAAGTGGGGAGAGCCAAAAATCAGTAGGATGGAAGTGGCTGAATATTCACTCGGAGCACAGACTTTGAGGTAGCAGGTGGGTGTTCTGGAAAACCCTCTAACCCTTGGCATGTGTGCAGAGGTGACTCAGATGTCAGGTAGACTACGGGAAGTCAGGAAGGGGTATAGTGAACAAGCCTGAGCGCTCAGCAGAGGGGTGATGGCCCCCTGTCCGCAAAAGGGGAGTCACTGGATTTCAAGGCATCAGGCCTCAGACGCTAGGTAGGAGCCCAGACCTTCGAAAAGGTTAAAGAGGACGGAGCAGCAGAGGCAAGGCTGCAGACAAGGACAGCCAACCTGCTCAGGCAAACAGGCCACTGAGCACACGTCAGGCCTAGCCTAACAGCCCTGGAGAGGTCCACGGCCACTGGGTACAAACACAGTAAACTCTGGGGTGCGGGGTGGTTGACTCTGCAAGCAGTGTGTATCAGTGGGAGTTCTCTGCTCCTTATGACATGCCAGCGAAGGTCCAGAGTCTCTGCAGCTCCTGAATGTGACCGGGGTTGTAAACTCGGAAGACTGACCTGGTGCCAGGAAGAGAGGGGGATGGAGAGGGCTACCGACAGCAGAAACCCAGCTGCAAGGCACGGGCGTCCGACATTAGCAGGCAGTGGGAAGGCACTAGGGGGACACATGGGAACAATATCGCAGCTAAAAGCCTGAGGATCCAAAATGGCCTGAACCAGAATTTCAGATTTCAAATTCTTCAAATTTCAGAACTTTTCTCACATTTTGAAATATTTGCATATACATAATGACAGAACTTAGGCAGTGGACCCAAGTCTAGACACAAAATCTATTTATGCTTCATATATGTCTTATACACATAACCTGAAGATAGTTTTATACAAGATCTTAAACAACAGGGAGCGTGAAACAAGGTCTGTGTACGCGGAGCTAGGAGAAGGCAAATGCACTGCTGTCTCGGCATCCCCGTCATTCCCAACTTTGAATGCATATGCTACCATGAGCAGTGACTTTCTCACACCTATTCACACAGATGTAGTCAACAGAGCATTCTTACTGTGACCTACCACATGAGGTCAGGTGTGAATTTGCCACTTGTAGCTTCACGTCGGCACTCGGCAAGTTCTGCATTTTGAAACATTTCAGAGTTGGGATTTTCAGATTAGGGATGCTTAACCTGTACTCAAAGACAGACGGACCAAGGACAATGACTCAGACACCGTCAGCACCCAGACTCCCCAAGGAGAGCAGCCAGCTGGACAGCTTACTGTCATTCTGCACTGGAGTCAGAATCTAAAGATGGGTTTGTGAGAAAATGCACAGTGCAGGTTTCTTGAAGAACACTTCCTGAACACAGGCTTTCTGTCGATGGTATTTTATGATACCTTTACTATTTTTTCTAATACTTTTATTACTTTTTTAATTGAATTGAATATACTGAACTATTTTCAAATGTGCAATACAGGGGCCTTTAATACATTCAGAAAATTGTACAACTATCAGCTTATCTAGTTCCAAAATAGCTTCATCTCACCCACAGGAGACCCCAGGTCCACTGATAGTCAACTACTGTCCCCTTCCCTCAAGCTGCCGGCAGCCACTAATCTGAGTTCTGTCTCAATGAGTGACTATTCTGGGTATTTCATATAACTGGAATCATCATGTAACATATGACCTTTTTTCTGTCTTCTTCCTCTTAGCATAATGTTTTCAAAGTTCATCCAAGATGTAGCATGTGTCAGAACTTCCTTTTTTTCTATGATGCTTTTACTTTTGATAGTTTAAAAGCACAGAAAGTGAGGGAAGATGGTGGAGTTTAAAGCCCCAGCAATCTGTCTCCCATCTAGACAATAATGCATGAAGAGAATCTGTCTGATACAACTATCTGGCAACTCTGGCATCTACTGAAGGCTTGCAACTCCCAGGCGAAAGATAAATTTTTAACATTGGTCGGTTTTTCTGGGTAGCACACAAGTAGCTGCTCATCTCCACTGCACAGCCCTATGGCAGGAAGCTGTGCACATTTTTTGGTGAAACTCACACTCATCTTGGGGGATCAAGGTGAGCAGAAAAGGCTCCCATTTTTCAATTACCGAGAACCTGTGCTCTGCTGGCTGTTTCTACTGCCCAGATGGAGGCAGTAACCACCTCCTCCCAGTGTCAAAAACCCCTCTCCTTCTGGCTGAAGTAGCTTCCGGGGGATTTAAAGGACCAACATCCCCTTTTTAATTTCTCTCTTTTCCCCCTTTTAAGATCCAGACAGTAAAGACTAGGAAATTTATATGGGGAAACTTAGAAATGGTCACACAGGCCCAGGAGAAGGTACAGTCTCAGAAAAGACCCAGAAGATGTTAAGCTTAAACCTCTGGCTAAACCTCAGTGCAGAGACAGGCTACAACCATCCAAAAACTAAACGAAATCAGTATCCAAACAACGGTGCACCTTGGGCAAGAGGGAGAATCCGAGTTCCAGAGTCACCACATTGTTGGATTCAAATGTACAGTTTTCAACAAGAAGCCAAAACAAACAAAGAAATGGAAAGCTATTAGCCAGTCAATAGAAAGATAAATGAATAATAAATAAACATAATTTATTCATAAAAATGAAAAAATCTTCTAGTAGACTTTATTAGAAGTTATAGAGGATTCACGTCAACAGAAATCGATTTGATAGTGGTAAAATCAGAAAACTAGGAGACAATGTATTCCTCTTTATAACGATTTATTACTTATAAACTAAAGATTTTAGGGAAAATAAAGTTTTATTTTGGAGGTGTGCTTGAGACAAGAATGGAGCAAAATGAGTAGCTCAAAGAGTTGAATAGGGAAACAGTTACAATGATTTAATGATCTCTAGACATTCGCAAAGTAATTCTAGAACACTAAGGTATAGCATAACACATAGATGCAATCTCTTGGTACTAAACTTATTACAAATGTAACCTCATTTGGCTGGCTCATTGTCCTGGTGACACGTGAATAGCAGGCTGAATATTGACTGTAAAGCTGCAAATCACCATTTGCCTCTGTCCACAGCCAAATCAACCCCCAAGGATACTGAATACTCTGTAGTAACACTCACACCCTATGGTAAGAAGTGCTTTGCAGGAGAAATTTAGGCTTCATATAGCT
The DNA here is from genome assembly GCA_963574575.1 of Galagoides demidoff. Classification (NCBI taxonomy): domain Eukaryota; kingdom Metazoa; phylum Chordata; class Mammalia; order Primates; family Galagidae; genus Galagoides; species Galagoides demidoff. Next base: position 32,978 of record CAUYQV010096931.1, read on the forward strand.
ATTCTTGGTTTATAGTTGCAGAAAATAAGATTCGAAAATCTAAAATTCTCAGATAAAATGGGACACAAACATATACACTGGGTGCCATTTTAAGAAAGAAAAAACTCGGGAGATTAGCCCATATCACAAAATCCCCAAATCACAGATGCCGGCATGGTTGTGGAGAAAAGGGAACACTTCTACACTGCTGGTGGGATTGCAAACTAATACGTCCCTTTTGGAAAGTCATCTGGAGAACACTTAGAGAACTAACAATAGATCTGCCAGCGATTGATCCTATAATTCCTCTGCTAGGTATATATAAAGAAGACCAAAAATCACACTACAATACAGATATTTGTACCAGAATGTTCACTGCAGCCCAATTAATAATTGCCAGGTCATGGAAAAAGCCCAAGTCCCCATCAACCCATGAATGGATCAATAAATTGTGGTATATGTACACCATGGAATACTATGCAGCCATAAAGAAAGATGGAGACTTTATCTCCTTCATGTTTACATGGATGGAGCTGGAAAATATTCTTCTTAGCAAAGTATC